>VZTR01025231.1:91682-179017 GCA_013400775.1 Chaetops frenatus
TTTGCCATCCCCGCCACTGAAGGTTTTTATAAACAGGTGAGGGCAGGGATAGCAAACCACTAGCTCTTGTGCCAAATTCAGTGGTCAGGAATTTGAACTGGTGCCAACAACACTGAACCATGGTGGTTTTTAAAACACAGCATGCAACTGGGCACCAAAAAGATGTGCTACCAGTGGGTCAGGATGTTTAAGCAGAGCAAGAACAGTTATGCGAAACTGCTTTGTGGCAGCGTGACAGGCAAGGTGCTCCCTTGTGCCGCTATTTTCTGTAAATTTCCAGCTCTATCAGCAGTCTGCAAGAACACATCTGGAATCCAGAATGATGAAAACCTCAGTGGTGATGTGGCAAAGACAGAGCAGAAGTCAGTCTACCTATGAAGAGGAAATATTTGTAACTCAGCTCTCGTCTGAAAATTCTTCTGCTGTCTCAGTTTCATGCTAGAAACATCCTATGCTTCAGCTGTGCCCATCAGCACTGCAAAGAGATCTGAGTCGTAATTAACACAACCATACTGCAAGAAAACTATTACTGGTACAATTCTATCCACAAAACCAAATCCTTTCTGGGATATTTGCTTTCTTCAAGGAACCAGCACAAATCAACAGTACAGCAGGAGGGCTTTGCTCTAACAACATTCAGCTACTCCTACATAGACAGCATTCATTTGACGTGGCTGGAAAAGCAAAGAAAGGGGTTTGGGCTGCTAAAGTTCTATATTATCTATATTTAAACTATGACTTTTCTGTGACAGTGGTCTATCAGTCACGTAACAGTTATTTGGATAGGATGCCTCAATTTCCCCAGTGTTTGCTTCCCTGTCTTCAGTCTTTCAGATTTGCTTCAAGAAATACGGGACAAATTGGAAACTACTGTTCATACAGAGTTTGAAGTGATACAGTACCATCATTCTGGAGAAGACTGAAAAAGAGACATAATTTTTTGTCCTTATTTTTTGAACAGCAGGAATGGAAATTATTTTACCTTTAATGTCATGTCATCAGAGCAAGACGCTAGTAGCATGCCAGATGGGTCCCATTTGATTGCATTCACCTCGTTCTGAAATCAAGAGTGGTTTTATTAAGCAAATATTCCAGTTATTGCATTGTACTGGGCACTCAGCAGAGGGCACTCAAGGTTTATGCATGGAACAGGTTCACCCACAAATTACAGTGCTGGGTGCTTTTAGGGGTGAACAAAAGCAGTGCTGCCTCCCCAGCACGCTATTTAAGTGGCATTTCAGAGTGGAACCATCCTGTGCTTGTGAACAAGACACACAAACAATCTTCTGATACGTGTTCTGGCACAAAGTTTTCCCTATCCTTTCTTCATATCCTAGGATTTAAATAAACCCTTAAACCAGACAGACTGATGATACAGCATTAGCTTCTTTTTGGAGCTGAGGCATTTCTTTCACTAATGTCCTGTAGACTTGGAGATGCGAGTTTTCAACAGAAAATATGGATACTGGTGGGGTGTAAAGTTTCGTAGACTTGATAATAAGCTTCATATTGTAGTCCTACAACAATGCTGGTCTCTCTAAAGAGAGGTTTATGTGTAAATGAATTCCATGATGGAATATTGAACAGTTTAGGATGCTTTATCAGTCTTTCTAGCACTTTGTAATTAACTAAGCCTAGTATATCCCCTTGGTAATGAGTAAGTTTACCATGCTTCTCCAGGGCTGTAGATAAGGAGAAAAAAAGCATTTCATCAAAAGGAAAGGATTGTTTTCTTAAAAATACGTAAGTTGGCTCAAGGTCTCAGTGAAAACAACCCCGAGATAGAAAATATTTAGATTTTGTTTTATACATTTTACGTGTTTCAGTAATAATTAAAAGCAAGTATAGATACATTTGAAGTGAAAATTTGGATCATGTACAAAATGGTGCATTTCATACAATCATAAAAAGCACCAGCCTGTTTTTAGGAATGTACAACCTATCATGAAATATCAGTTTAACCACAGACTAAGATAAAGGTCTCCAAATGTACCGTTTTTCTTCAGTGGTGAGATAGCAAGTTCTGGAAGCTAACAGCTGAATTATGGGGCAGTAACTGGTAGCAGTTTTTCTCACAAACGAAACCTAGAAAAAGTAACCTTTTCCAGTCATTAAATACCACTAAGAAAAGAGCAGGGAAATACATCTTAAATGTATCTTATTAGATTAAATTGATTCTAAAACTGAACAATGGCTGGAGGTAAACTCTTCTCTCCTTATTCATAGCTCTCATTTGGTAAAGGAAATTAAGCCAGCGGAAAACAGAATCTTATTTATGAATGTGCCTTTAGTCTGCAGCCCATGCTACATAGAAACACTCTCACTGTTTAAGCAGGAGGTGTTACCTCCTATGGCGACTTAGAACATTTTATCCCTTCTCACATGCAGAAATCACTGCCAAGGAATATAATTTTAGGGAAACAATAGGGTGTAACACCTTTGCTGCTAGAACATACACTGCAAACACATAATCTGCCATCATTGCAACATGTTGCTGTGACTATCACTAACATTTGGGACTTCTTAAACTTACTGTGTGTCCTTGAAAGGTTTTAACAGGACGATCACAGCCAAGTCTGCATACATGAATACACATGTCAGTGCTGCAGGAGGCAAAAGTAGTGTTGTTCTGCCAGTCTACATCCAGAGCAGGAGCTGTGAACACAAACAACAGAAGGAACATCAGGGATCACGACAAAGGAACAGCTATCCCAAATCATTTTCCTCCCATCACCTATCTGGATGAAACAGACTACAGGCTAGTTCTTGGTCTGTCACCTGCTGCCAGTTATAGGGCTGATAGGAACTGTCTGAAGGGCACAAATTATCTTTTCTATTCCAGTGGATAATCTGGATACTTTGCATGGCATCTGCTTATGAGAATCTTTTGGGTTAAGTTACATAAGAGAGGGCAAAACTATCTCTACTCTCTCTGCTCCCAGCTACACATATCATGGGCTATGTCTAGAATTCACCCCTCTGTAAGCCAGTTCAGTGAAGACACTGAGAGAGAACTAACTCAGAAAAAACGTGGATAATTTCATCTGAGTTAGACAAGCATGTTCCTGTGAATGCCAGACACAACACATGGGAAGGTGGAGGAGCAGGAAGCTGTGCCCCTTTGCACTAGAGCTTTATGCAGCTTCTGATGCAAACCTATCATTCTGTGCAGGCACGTGGATTAATAATACTAATATTCAGTTTCATTTGCTTTGGGACTGGTTTAAGGCAGCTACATTGATCAGCCTCATCTGAAATGAGAGGAGGAGTTTCTGTAGAGGGCTTGGCATTAACTAGCACTGAACTAACAAAGCTCTGTGCACACAGAGCACATGAGCATGTAAGCAGTGCCTGTGTGCAACAAACACACACACACTTTGCAAAAAGAATGGGAAAAAATCCTCAAACAACTCTTCCAGCATGTCACTGCAGAGTGCAAGCAGGAGAAGGAGGGAACTCCTGACAAACAGCTTGCTTGTGTTTCTATGACTGCTGCTTGGGCTTTTCCCTCAGGATAGAGTTTAGCTGCCCTCCAGAGGATGACATAAGACTTGCTAAAAGACAGAAATCTTCATTTTCAGCACACTCTTCTGAGAAGCAAGTGTGCCAGAATGAGACCAGCATATAGGAAACCAAGGCAAAGATACACTGCAAATTCATTAAAATGAAACCAAGAAATTCCTTACTCCAACATGTTTAGAAAGATACTTTGGTAATACAGAGGTGAAAAGATACCTGTTCCGACAAGCCTTTTACATTTAAATATGTTTTTCCTAGTATAATTTTTATGAACTGCAAAACTAAATAGATCCATATCACCTTCTGAATCATCAGGTAGCTCTCTAAATGAGAATGGAGGGCTGACATTGTTTCATAGACAAGGGTTTTTTTCAGTATTAATGAAAAAGCTCAATAATTCTGTATGACAGGTAAGGAATTACTCCCTTGCAGAAATATAAAGGAAATTCATGTGAGAAAGGCAGACTACTTTTGAATTTTCCAATGAACATGAATGAGGATAAGAAAAAAATAAAAGACCTTCTTTCTTTAACTGCCTGTTTGTCTTTTTTGTATGCTGCAAGCTTTGTATTACTATTGCAAACAAAAGTCTCTCTCATTAATAGCAATGTGCCTTCAGGGCTAATATCTGGTATGATATGTATGAGTCAAAAACTAATTTTCAGAGAGCTATAGGCACCTAAAGCTATGGATTTACACTGCAGCATAATTTGAATCATAAAGTGGTGATAATTAACACTGATTCATTTATTGGTGTACTCAATCACATGTTTACTGGATAAGTAACTACACAAAATGGTCTGAAAAAATCAACCAAACATGGTTCTTGATGCAAATAATCAAACTGCCAAAGTATTTCCAAAACCACAGGATACCAGCCAATTGCATAAGAACAATTAGAATATCATAATATATCATAATAAAAGCAGTAACAAATCCTTAAAAAATGCAGCTAAAATAAAAACCAACAACAAAAGTGTTCCAGTAATTATCTGTTCATATAAGCTTTTTGAGAACAAATTTAGGTGTGATTCAGAGCACTTAGATCACAGAGTCTAAGATTAGATTGATTTAGATTATTAGAATGATTTAGGTTGGAAGGAACCCTAAAGAACACCCAGTTCCAGCCCCCCTGCCTTGGACAGGGACACCTTTTATGAGACCAGATTACTCAGAGCTCCATCATCCTGGGCTTTTCTGGGCAGCCTGTTCCAGTGCCTCACCCCCCTCACAGTAAAGAATTTCTTCCTGATATCTAATCTAAACCTTCTAAGTCTTTCAGTTTGAATCCATGCACTCCTTGTCCTGTCACTACACAACTAGATGGCTAAAATGAAATGTAGATGGGTCATACAAATACCTCTTTTGGTGTGAATTTAACATTTTGTTCCTGCAAGCATAAACATCAGTCTGTATCTATCATTAGATGTCAAAATTGGATTATTTAGCTCCTTTTCAAAGAAATAAGTTTTGTGAATATCTATTTTGATCAAATGCCCTATGATGATTCATAGTTTTGCAAAAAAATAATGAAACCCTAGAAGCTACTTATCTGCATAATTACATATTTTGACCAAAACACCTTAAAAATTACATGGGAACACCAACGACATGGAGGCATTCAACACCTAGACAAAGGACTCTTCCTTATGTATTTCAAGATGACAGTTTTGTCCATGTGTTGTAAACTAAACCAGTTGTTGTAAAGAAGCACAGAGTAAAAAACTTCATGCTATTCCCAGGCCAACTACCTGCAGACTTCAAAGAAGTGTTAAAGGAAGTGTACTCTGCCTAGACTAGACTTTTAGTTGCTAAAATGCCACCTTTAATCCTTGTGTAGACAAGGTTTTTGGATTCCAGATATGGAAATGGATTTGCTGTTAGTTTGTTCTGGTGATGCAAAGAGGACAAGGTGGGGTCTTCGTGGCTTTAGACTTGTGAGAACAAAGTGAGTAGAGAGATTGATTTTAATAAGGTTTTGTAGGATATATGCTTTCACCTATCAACAATTTCCTTAACTGTATTTCCTTAATAGCTGCTTTGCTTCCCTATGAAAACATATATGAAATAATGAAAAAAAATGTTAAAATATTAGCTTCTCCACATCTACACTTCAGTTGTGTCTCGTGTTCCGAAGACAAACAGCATGTGCAGTAAGAATTTTTAAAAAAATCTTTTAATGCACATGGACATATTGCAGTGGTAGATATAGCTGAGTTTTCAACTTGCTAAAAGGGGGATGGGGTGATTTGTCCTCGATGCACATCACTGCTAAGACAGCTTACATGTCAGTGAACATGATTCTGAAGGGGCAACCAAGTTACGAATCCACAACTATCTGGATTACTAGTAAGGGATCAGAGGATTAAGAGTCTCATTAACTTAATCACTCTACGTGCAGTTTGCTGTTACAGAACAGTTATGGTAGATAAATAAATGCCACAGTGAGAAAATCTGTCAGCAGACACCAACTCCTCAAAACTGACAGCTGCATTAATAAATGAGATGAGTGACAAAAATGCAGAGTATGGATTTGCTGTGTCCATGAACATACCTTTTGTCTACTTTGAATAACCATTTAGATTGCTACTGCATATTTTTAGCATCAGTGCAAATGTGAGAATAAGAACAGTTTGAGTTGGAAAGTATGTGCAAAATAATGTTTTAAAATCTGTATCGAAATATTAAGAACCATTGAGAACCTTGTGAAAGCCTGTTGTATTTAAAAATTGATTAGTTACAGTGGACTAGGAGGATGAACACCTCTAGCATCAGAATCCAGAATGTTCTCATGGTTTTAAACTGGGTTTTACTATGCCCCTTAAAATTCTTCACTATGACAACATAGCCACTTTGGATTGTGAATTCAGCCATCATCTAACAAGTCTGGCCTCAGGTAAATTTCAGATTATGCCAATGGCTGTCTGTTATTTCAGATTATTTAATATCTGTGACATCTCCAGTCTTCTTGAAACAGATCTACAAGTAACCATCCAAGTAAGGTTTTGGTGCAGCGAGGTTTTGAAACTCAAGGCTGACAATTCATTTCCAATAATCAGAGAAGGCAAATATTGAAGAACTTCCAGTTAAAATTAAAAGCTAATAAATTCTGAGGACCTTCATGAGTGCAGTGGTGAATGCAAGGTGCATGAAGAGATCTGCCTGATTCTACCTCAAATCAGCTTCATTGAAACAAGACTAGAGAGAATGGAAAAGATCTCAGAGACCTCCAGTGAAAAGTCTCTTCATGAATCACCACCTGGTACTATTCAAGCAGATAGATAACAACAGGACTGCTCAGTTAGGCTGGTGTACGAACCCTCTCCTAAAATCAGTTTGACTTCCAAAGCTGATTCTCACAGAACTGCCTCTTTCTGAAATGAGAATAAACCCACAAGCCATGATACTCAGGATAGTTAAAGCACAAAAAAACTTGACTGAAACTTTTCTCTGGCAGATATGGATAAAGTACATTGACAGAATTAAAAACTGCATTTCATATTCGTAACAAGAGTAATGCAAAAAGTACCTGAATGGAAAGGAAATTGCTGTTTAGCTTCTCCCGTGTGAGCATCCCAAATTATTGTTGTCTGCATCCAAAGAAAGGGTGGAAAAAAAGATTAGTGACTGTTCAGCTCAGAGAAAAAAAACCAAAGAGCATCCTCACTAAGTAGCTATTCTAAATGATGAACTGATAAAATTACTGACTACAGAGAGCACTGCATGTTAAACAGTGGGAAAACCAGAAATTACTTCCAGATATTACATAATAACAATCTAAGTTTAGATAAAGAAGTATCATGCCTACAGAAGAAGCAATATAACTATGAAGAATGGGAATATTGTCTCTGGATAGTGAAAGAAGACAACACTACATATTTTTAATAAGCATACTGAAAAAGCTGTTTCAGTCTTTAAAGTTTTTCCCCTTTCAAAAGATGCAAGCTGAATTCTACTCCAAAATGATGCTGAACCCCATTTGTAACAATTAAACCAACAAGTGAAATATTTTTCTATCAGCAGAGTACACAACACTTCTTGCCACTGAGGTGGGAGAGACTCAAGTGTAATTGGCTTACTACAGGTTTAATCCATACTCACAGCACATGTGAGCATGTCCCCTGTAGAGCTCAATACCACCTTCTGAGTGAATTGTCAATTTATTGGGAGTATGAACTTCCAGAAAATACATTAAGGGTGCATCATCTTGCAGATAATGGATCACCTAAAGAAACACTGCTTTTATTGAGAATGTAAGTTTGCCAGAGTAATGGAACTACCATTGGGAGACCAGTGTAACTGAATATGAGCCAGTATTAAAAGGAATAAGACTAAGTTGACATTTTCACAAGGATATGAAAATATAGGGATTCACTGAGGCTACAAATATTCAAAGCTCAGCTAGAATCCCTCTGCCAGTTGCTGGAGAGAAGCACTGTCAGTGCATCTCACTGGAACACAGGCCATGCAGGCTATCCCTTGGAAATACCATTTTTCTCTCTGAATTTTTATAAAGGAAGCCAAGGATGACACATGCACCCAACTTTTAGACACTGAAAGTTAGGCAAGATGGATGCTGTGTACCTTCCAGTTTCAGTTTTAATGGATTTGTGCTCATCATCATCAGTCATCTGTTCATTTTAATCTCTAATGTGCACTCAGCTGTAACTACTATGTTTTGCTTGATTTCCAATTCAGAACTATAATTTTTTTGCATATTTCCAGAGCAGGCCATATATATTTTATTTAAATAAAAGTGTTTCAACAATTAGATGTGCTAAAAGGTGTGTTATCTTTAATATCACTTTCTTCCTGTAAATAGCTGATAAAACTACGAATATAAGGACTGGAAGCAGTTCCTTCCTTAACTGAGACACACTTAAGATGCAGTTTTACATAATGTTTTTTTAAATTTAAGTATTTTCCATGAAAATATATACATTTATGCAGCCTCAAAAATGTAATCAACATGCACTAAAACATATTAAAGAAATGTAAATTCTCCAGGATGCGTGGGAAGAAGAATATAATCTTAAGGAATTTAACAACACAAGCTCACTCATCAGCATACTTATACGGTAGAATAATGGATTTTAAAAACTCACTTTATCAACACCAGCACTTAAAATATAATTCCCCTTTTTGTTCCATTTCAGGGCAAATATTGGACCTTTATGCTGACCTAAGGTGCTTGCAAGGTTACCTGGAATAAAGAACAGGTTATTATTACAATTTCTTTACAAATTAGTCAAATTACAGTTCACTGCTGTTTGATGTTTAAGAACAATAAATGTTTGACTAACCATCTTCTGTCCATATTCTTGCAAAACCATCGTATGAGCCTGTAGCCAATAGTGTTCCATCACTCTGTTGAAATATATATAAATGGCAAAGGTCAAGAAGAGATAGAAAATCCATTTCAACCAAAACTTTTTCTTTCTCTTTTAAAGTTTGCCTAACATACCCTCTATCATACAGTGAAATACTGGGCTATACCATGAGTTATGAGCCATTTAATCAAAAAGATAAGAAAAAGAAAACAAGATATAACAAGTTCTATGGGCTTCCAGATAACAAACAGATGCTACTTCTTAGACATAAAGGACCTATAAAACATCAAGAGATGACCTGAACCCAGATTAAATCCCAGTTCAGTGAAATTCAGGCACATCTACTTGAAAGAAGGCCCTAAACCACATNCAGACTCTCACATCTGTTCATGGGCACAGTACCATGATGGACAGCCTGAGAAAAGTTGGATTCATGGGTCCCCATTAGGAGGAAAAAAGCCCATTAATCTAGTCAGCAAGTTACATGCATTCTGGAAGGAACTGTTCACAGAAGGATATGTCCTGTGCAGCCAGTGATAGTGGAGTGATTGGGCCAGAATGAGAATAACTAAAGCAGAACTTGACTCTGCAGTCTGGTGTGATATACACTGTTGAAGCAGGTTATTTAGTCTTTCAACATTTCAGGACCTGGATTAAGAGTGAGAATCATCCCATTTATCTCCAGACATGCAGAAGTTAGGAGTTAATTTAAGAGTGCCATCTGTTCTCCTTCCATAACTAACAGCCTCATATAACTACAGCTCTGAAGTATAAGTCATGACCTCATTTGCTTTAGATTATGCCTAACTCAACATGAAAGCAAGTGTCTCTTTTACAGCTGACTTAAAGTGAGTCTAGAGGACTAGCTTAGATGGTTAAACCTCTAGGAGATGAATCCTACCCCTGGTATCAAAGGGTATAGTCTGAATATGACCTCCAGAAAAAACCTTTCTCATTATAACATAAGTCACATAAAGTAAAGAACTAATTCAATACCACCAGTGTGAAAATTTCACAGGGAAATATGATTAATACTGTGGTTCTAAATAAACAATGAAGGCAGATGGCACTTCTAGCTTGATGAACAGAAAATTAGGAAAAGGCATGAAATAATCCTTTAAAACATATGCCCGCTTCAAACCCTCCAGAAACATTGACTCAGAGCAGTTGTAGATTTAACTCAAATATATAATAATGTATGGGGGGAAATATCATAACCTAAGTGAAGCTCACTGTGATGTACACTTCTCTGGACCAGTGATGAGAATAAAGCTGATTGAGGGCAAAAAGAGAAAAAGAAAAGCTCAGGAACTTAGATGTACAGTTTGTCCAAATTTGTTGGTAGTAATTCACATTCTCTGGGAAACTCCAAGTAAGTTGGAAGCATGTGAAGTATTTAAATTAGGGACATTTCCTTAAGTACTAGCACAGGGCAAATGAAGTACCAATGAAGTCTGGAAGGTAAGGAACTACTACAGGAAAGACTAGAGGATGCCCTGTATTTTGGAGGACTTTTCTCCTAACTGTTCTGTACTCATTTCATGTTTTACTTTTTCAATTATTCTTTTCTTACTCCTTGATCCATTTTTTTTCGCAACTGCTTTTCTTCATTCTGATATCCACAGGAAACAAGTAGTAAATATAAACTTGAATTTTATTTGCTTCCTTGATCTACCTCTACTTTCTGCACTATTCACCAACTTCTTTCATTGTGCAAATATAAAATACACAGAGGGAAAGCTGACTTGTGCAGTGGCCTTATCTTTTACTCTGTGAAGCACCTAGCTCACCTGAAGGACAACACTGCAGTAAAGATTAATCGAATCTTGGTCTCTGGCCAGCAACTGAGAATGTACATAGCTGCTGAAAATAATTTCTGGTACTTAATTAATCTGTTTTCCTCTGAAAACAAGACTAATGTGATCACTCTGTCTGTACCAACATCAGCAAAATAGACAGAATGAAAATGATCTCAAAGTAATTAAGGTTCCTGCAGGGTTGTGTAAGCTATTTTGGCAAAAACAAGACATGAAGCAGCCTTAGAGCTGCCCAAAGACACTGCCCAGACACTGGGGATTCTCAGCAATACCTGTCCTCTCTGCTCACGTCAGTATTCTCTGTGCAGGAGCACATTATCTAACATAGAAGGCTTTGCAGGATCAAAGTAGAAAAGAGATCAGGCAAGACAGTTTCATCCACAAGGTGGATAGGTAAGGACAAAATAACTGCACATGTTCCTACCAAGATAAAGCAAATAATGTGAACACATTTTGCTGTGCACAGCATAATTCAAATGAGAGGGGGTCTGGGGAGTCCAACCTCAGAAAAAGTTTCACTGGTGCTTTTATCTCCTTACATGCCAAAATAAAGTAACTATGAGGTGCAAATACATTATTAATGAGGCTTCATTATTACACAGATTGTTTGTTTAATCTTTGTTCTTAAAGCTAGCTAAGTTTATTTTTACCCATGCTCCTAAAATAGAGATATAAATATATCATTGTTAAGCTTGAAGATGGCAACAGTCCTGGAAAATTACAGCACATAGGGGAAAGTTCAGTGTATTATGAGTACTTGAAACAAGAGGTCAGTAGGTTAGGACTGAGCTTCTGGTCACCTCAGATATAAAAGATATGGAGCAGCAGCTGTAATTGCGTTGGAATTAAATTTAGACATAAAACATAAAAACCATGCATAGTATTTGAAGTTAGCTTACATTCCAGTCCAGTGAAGTCACATCCTTATTGCTGGGGACATCATGTCCTCCTTCTCTTATGCAGTGCCTCAACACTAGTTGAGTGGAACCACTGTTGCTGTTTTCATTGAGATTCCATATCCTGGCCGTTGAGTCTCCGGATCTAGAAAAGCCATTATGCAAATAAGTTGAAATCTCCCCATGTTGACCCAGCAAACAGTGTAAAAGCTTGTATTTCTGTTTTCATTGAGACAACATTACAGCCTTGCAGGAGCCCAGAGGAACAAGAGCTGCTGGCCTGCACTGTACTGGCAGTGTCTAACTGCATGGGGCTGCTGGGAATGTTCTGGCTGTGTAAAACACGGGTGTGAGACTTTGGTGCTGAAATTAGCAGAAGCTCACCTGGGGGAAGGCCTCTATTCTATTAAAATGTTCCAAATTTTGCAAGCAAAAGTTGTTTTGAACCTCCTGAGAATTTTGTTGTTTCTCCTGTGTACAGCTCACAGTAGATCCAACCACCTTTCCCTAAACCTCCTGAACCGATCAGGGCATTACAAACCTTTAAGAAGTAATTTTTTTCTTTACAACTCTTTCTGCACTCTGTGTACTTTTCTCAAAATGCTAACACATTTAAAATACACCTGTCATAATAATTTGGTTTATTCAGAGCAGTTTTACCTAAAATACATATGCTCGTTGTCTGCATTTTGCACTACATACCTAAAGCTGGCATCACCATACCTGAGATAGTCTGGGGCAACTAACAGTAACTGTCTGTAGCTTGGTTGCTTACATCATGCTGTCTGAAAAAGTGGCAAAATAAGTATTGACATAATAGAACAAGACAGAGGCAGCATCAAGATTTTGATCTATTGTATAGACCAATTATTTTCTAGAGAGGTGTTTTTAGTGCAGGCTGAAACCCTGATTTTGCTTAGAAAAAGTTTTGAGAAGGAAGAGTTTATCATTACCTACTTGAAAGTAATACATTTATTTTGACTTTGCACAAATCTTTATTCTACTGAAAAACATCTCCCAAGGTTCAGAAATCAATCTGCCATGGAGTGGAAGATTAATTACACTTATAAAGTTTACTGGGATTTTTTTCTCACTCCCCCTCCTCCCTTTTTTAAAAAGAACGATAACAACAACAACCAAATCAAAGTACCCTGGACTGTTGGTTTTGTCCAGAAAGCAATTTTCATTTACATGCAGCGAGTAGAAACTTGGAGCAGAGTTAGCATCTCTCTTATGCTTGCAAGAATTCATACAGTCTAGATAAAATTTCATTGTTGATATACTTGATGTGTTAGCTTTTCTTTTTTTTTTTAAAGTAATGACAAAAACCCTTTCTTTCCTATACACAATCAAGGAGGAAAAGTCTTTCTTCAAAGCCTAAAAACCTGAGATCCATTTTTGGTTTGATAAGCCATGTTTTACTGAAAAAGAAATCCATCACAAGAGAACATTAAATTTTCTTCTGGTCTACTAGTAAAGCATTTTAATTATTGATACTAAGAATACCAGGCAAATTTTCAACACTTGACATGTCTTCAAATGCAAATATTGACCAAGCAATTATCGAACTCCATTGATCTCTGTGTATTATTTTATCAATAATTTAGCCTAATTTTAAACAAACGATTCAACTGTAGAAGCAAACACCTCTCTGCTTGTATCAGTAGCTCTGAGCTTTTCTGGGGATGTGCCCCATCTCCTGTGAACCTTTCATGCCAAGCTGAGATGTGATGGCTGGCCAGGGTTATGAACCCAGCTTATCCTGTACAGCCACTCTTTAATTTTCGAGACATATCTTTCACATTAGTGGTTAAGAAATAATTCAGATCAGGGTAATTTTTGCCACCGCACAGCTGTGACTGTAATACATCCTTATTTCTTCAGAGGTCTGGAAAACTGGCAATTTTGCATATGTTGGCTAGAAAATTAACTAAGTTCATCATGAGCTCAGAAGTTAAGAAACACTTTAAACTGTGATAATTAACAATAATAGGAACATAAGTCTTTAAAGGACTGCTTCATTGATTAAAATGCTAAGTAGAAAATTCCTTCAAAGCTAGCTTCTCTGCTATTTAAGACTCCAGGACTGTCCGGAATTCATTGTAATAATTCAGTTTGTTATTGGACCCCATGAATAAAGTACTCAGTCACTTGGCTATCAAATACAATATCCTATTTACTAGTTCTAAAAGGGTTATGTTTTGTTTTTCAACAGTTTTGTTTAGTCAGTTTTCTGGTAAGGCCTGGGCAATCTTATTTTCCAGTATTTTAATTTTGTTTTTCCCTTTTCTTCTTCCTAAGGCTACATAAGCTATTATGTGTCCCTGCAGAGAGGCTTTACAAGCCTACCAGTGTGCAGCAAGGGTATTTGTGTGTCTTCCCTTTTGTTGCTTGGGGAAAAAAAAAAAAAAAAGAGTCCAGAGAATGCTCTGGAAAGTATTCTGATTTCTGTTGAATGATTCAGTGAACCCTGCCTTATTAGAGAACCACAGTTCAAGCACAATTCAGAAAGATATTTAATCTCCTTAGCCCACAGAAGCATTTCTATCTACATGATAAAGCAGCTCATTCCAACATGCAAGTCATGAACACTTGAGTAATAGGTATACTCCCTGCACTGTGGTAAGGTACTGCCAAATTTTAGGAAGGCTGGTTCTGAAAGGATTTTATTCATGCTCTCCTACCCCAGTATGTTCATGAATCAAGGTGGAAAAATGTGGAATTTAATTTGTGACATATAAAATCATCATTCTGTAGCTGCGAGCACAGAGGCTGAAAGTGCTGCAGATGGGTGAAGAATTCTGCAAGAGGGTTGTTGAACCTTGGTATTTCTAATCTTCAGCTGCAAGTCTTAAAGTCACTGTTATTTTGAGATGCAATATTGCTAATGTGTATTTACTACTTCTGGCTCCAACGGGTTTGAGTTTTATTATTTTATTTTAAGAGATAATATTAAAAGCATTAAGGGAAGAGGATTCATAATTTCTTAATGATGCCTAACATTTCCTTAATAAAGCAGGTCTCTTAAAACAAGTGCTTACTCTTCCTAGGCAGTCACTAGGAGGGAAGTGCCTCACAGATGTCCTGATTAGGATCTCTGCCCCACTGATTCTACAACTCTGCTCCCTGCTACCGGTTATTCAAGTTGACCACTCCTAATAGCTGACCACTTTGCATTAATTGATCTGATGCACTGAGGAAACCAGTCTCAATAGTCCCCCTGCTAACGAATAAGCACTTAAGAGTTAGCAGAATTAATATCTGGCACTAACATAGAGGGGTGGTGTCTGAAAACAACACCCTCAACCTGGTAAGTCAAAAGGATTATTCTGAAAGGTAATTTACAGTGGATCCTAAACCACTGACAGGAGGAGTACAGTAACCTGAAGTACTATATAAAACCCAGAAACAATGACAGCAGATGGCCTAGAAACACCTTCTCTTGCTTCTGAGAGACACAGCCAGAACTGAAAGATCTCGGACAGCAGCTTTTACGGATAATTACTTTGCTGACTAGGGAGAGCAAAAGGCGCACAGAGTGGTTTGGAAGAGACAAGTCACAGCCTGTCTGTGTGAGAGAGGCTGTCACAGATCAGCTGATAAGCAAAGAAACCTACTGTTGGTTTTGGGACTGAGGCCAGGTCCCTCTGCTTCACAGCTACGTGAATTACTTGAAGGGCATGGCTGGATGTCACAGAACAGAACACACTCTTGGAAGCAGCAGTGGAACACGATGACAGAAACATCCTAAGTTCAACCGGAAAAAGTTTTGGAGTTCAAGGCTCTAGCAGCCTTGACATTGACAGTCCATCCACTTCCACACTGGGAAATCCAAGCATGTTCAGAACACTCTGTGTCACCGGACTATGATGACCTGTGCAAGCAAACTGACAGGTTATTCCATGGCCAGATTTTAGCTTGTTTTAATTAGCACACTTGCTCGGGGCTCTGATGTTCTCTCTGAATAACTCCTGGGCATGGCCTGCTGGTTACAATGTCCAGAGATGATTCCCAAAGTGCCGTTTGTTTGGCAGCCAGGGCAGTTTGCTAGCACAGACACCAGCCATTCTGTGCCAGCTGGCCTCCGTGCCTAGGAATAGTCCCAGGCATGGTTAGTTTACTAATGTGGATGCAGCTGTAATGGGTTTCTGCACTATACAGGGAACATAACCATCTGCAACAATTTGAGTGTGTCATGAAATTAAAACTTAGATATTGAAAGATAACTAGGGGAAGATACCAGTCTTTGGGTTTATGGCTGGTAATGGCCAAATCTTGAGATTTTACCAAGCACCTCTTTTTTTGGTATTTTTTTCACCTGTCCAAAACACTCTATGCAATTATTTGCTTTGGAATGTTGACTTCCTTCATAAAGGATAGTTAATCATCTTACATGGCTGTATGCACACACTTCACTCTATTTATTATAATGTTTCTGTTCATAACATCTAAGCATTCTTCTCATAGGCATCTGGTGACAGTCACGCCTTTGACAGCTTTTACTGGTACTTCTAGGCTCCCCCATCTTCAGCTTTAAGGGTTATGTGCGTGGTAGAGGGGGGAGAGCAGCTGCAGAATATATTCTTCTAGCTATTTGATCATAGAAATTCCTGTCTCTCTGTTATAGTTTGAAATAGCTGTTAGCAAATCCAGGAGAGTATACATTACCGTGCTAGTCTTCACACACTAGAAAAACAGCAACTGAGTAGATGTGACATTAAATATCAAAATCCCTTTCTCTCAGTGGGATAGTCACAAAATCTGGAAACCAATGCTCTAGTTTTTGGTAATTCATTCTACATTTCTTTTAAACAGCTTGCTTCAGATTAGGTTCTGAACCTGCATTATTCTTTTAGTTCTTTGAGGATTACATGAGGTTGCTGTCTAAACTGCAGCTGCTAGTTGTTAGAAAAATTTATTGCCTGTATAACAAGGCTTGAAGAAAGCACTTTGCCATTAATTGAGATTCGATTAGTCACTTTATAAACAAAACAAATATGTTATTATTTCCTCTATTTAATAGCTAGGTTTTGAATTGTATTTTAAGATGGGTACAATCAAGCAGATGGGAAACCTGAAGAAAAGAATCCACTGGGCAGCACAATATGGCTGTTACAGAATTTAACAATTTGATGCTCATGCATCAGACGAACTGCAATCTTCTTTTTTGAAACATTACTTTGTAAAGGGCAAACAGAACTGCAGCATACTGTAGATCTCAGGAAATTTCTCTCCCTTGTTTAACTGGTGCTGTAACACAGAGTTTACCTGTAAATAAAGCTTGCACTGTTATTACAGCAGACATCTCAAAGGTTTCTTTGTGCAGTGGCCTAGTCATTCACTCAGCTCTCTTCCTTCAGTTTCACTTTCTTCTGTGCATTCTCTACCATTTCAGTAACTAAGCTCCACCAGGCACTGGCTGTTACCCCGATTCCAACTGCATCCCTACCTTGTTCCTTACAAGCAGGCTAAAATCTGACCAAGATGAACATGGATCCCAATTATTTGCATTGTCATTGCACTGCTATTAGTCTGATGAAAGCACATGATTGTACTCTGTAACCACATGTGTACTTATGTGCTTCCATGGTCACTAGCAAAGCTCATTACGAAAGACCTATTACAATGTAAAGCTTAATTGAATGGCTAGTGAGAGGGTATTCCTCTGGCTCAGATATCTGACTAGTGGTTCTGATTATCATCCTTCAGGTTTACCTGAAGCTGTGTAAGACACCATGGTCCAGAGATCCATCTACCAGTGCTTAGCACCCCGAGGCAAAGTTAAACATACACTGTAACACATACTCTGGTTTATAAATGCCCCACCATTTAAACTATGCATGATGGATCCTAGGGAAGTAGTCCACTATCACAAGCACTGCCTTGCTTAAAACTGATAAATGAAAAATACTTAGTACCACAGATGCTAGAAGTACTATCAGACCTGGACATTCCAGAAGCAAAGCTTATTCAGCAGGATTCTAAAATTTCAGTTTGTTGTCTGAAATTATTTTTCTGAAATTTCTATCTCCACTCTCTTGGAGATCTCTGCTGTTCATCCAACATGGAATTTATTTTTTTTTCCCTATTTATACTGTAATTCCTTGTTTTCATGTACTAAGTGAACAAAGGTAAGAAGATTGTTCTGATAACCTTGCAGAAAAAGCTAGAAATAAAATAAGGACTCTCCTCTTCCTGGTGAGGAAAGTATTCTAATATTGCTGAGTAACTGAGTGATTTACCTCCTCTAACTTTGATCAGCTTTACTCCAAGTTCCCATTTAGACTTCTTAAATTTAGTGTTCATGGTAAGGTTTAACTTTAAGCATGAACACAGATTCCACCAGTGCCTGCATGCAGCTCTCAGGGTATATTTACAATCATGCTTTTATTTGGATCAAAAGTGCTTTTGTAAGTCAGCCTCCTGATCGTCCCACTTAGGATGCTGTGGTGGTCGGTCATTGAAGAGCCGTCCTGCAGAGGATAAACTGGACTCCTTTCCAATGATACTAAACCACAACACTCCCTTAAACCACTACTTACTGTTCAGTGCACTGAACAGACTTAGATCCAGCCTGAAGGACCCCATACTTTTGAAAAAACCCCATGGATGCCAATGACTTTCTGAGACCCCAATATGAACCAGTAACTAAGAGCAGTAGATTACATGAACTTCAATTATTCTGAGAATTATCCAGAATTATTAAAAAATTATTTCTAAAAATTTGTGTGTATTTAGGGACACAGAATTTATTTCTTAAATGTACAAATTCGTCATATTTGGTGTCACGTTATAACTACTTAGCTGTTATTCAGGTACAGTACTGCTGAAAAGAACCACTGCTGCAGGCTGATAAAACAGCCCAGAGAAAACTCAT
The DNA here is from genome assembly GCA_013400775.1 of Chaetops frenatus. Classification (NCBI taxonomy): domain Eukaryota; kingdom Metazoa; phylum Chordata; class Aves; order Passeriformes; family Picathartidae; genus Chaetops; species Chaetops frenatus. Next base: position 110,122 of record VZTR01025231.1, read on the forward strand.
TTATATCCCAAGCACACTTGTCAGTTCTTGCATCTCTATATATTTTCTAATTGCAGCAGCTGGTTTCAGTCACTGTCTTACCCAGATGCTAGCAGGTCACTGACAGGGTTCCAGGCACAGATGAACACCTCTGATTCATGGCCCCGAAGGACTGTTGCTTTGTTAGGAGGAATTTCAACATCCCCGTCAATTTCCATTGGCTTTGAATGATTATCTGTAAGAAGATAGACCAGAATAAACAGTTTATAAGATGCAGTTAGGTCTGTCTTAAAAACATGCTAGCTATGTATAAGCTTACAGCAGCATATACGCCATAATTAATGCTCCACGTTCTGTCACTGACATTACTCTGTTTGTTCTCCTCTGGTGATTCAAATTTATGACATTTCCTCAAAATGTAGAGCTATCCAAAATATTTTGTATAAATCTACATAGCTTTTCTTCCCCCTAATACTCAGCATTCATTTCAGCGTAGTTTTTATTTTGAAACTGGCTTCTTTAAAATGACTTACAGATTTACTGAAATAATGTTAAAAACTAACAAAAAACACTTACATTTTCTTGCACAGTGTCCTGTAAGTAATAGCTGTGCTACTCACAGACAAAAAAAATATACTGAGTAGGGGCTTCATTCCTGGAGCACATCAGGGAAATGGTGAGCGATCACCTTCTCAAGGATATCGTAAGACATCCAGAGGAACCAGATGAGTCATAGATATACTTAACCTGCATGCTGTAACTCTGGTTCTTTAGACTGCAGTCTAAGTAACTTCATTTTTATAAAGTTCCTTTATTGCCTTAAGCAAAAAAAAAGTGAATTTTAAATGACGCATTTCTTTTAGTAACAACAATTCATTCCAACTTGCATCATGAACCATGTTTTTACTCCAGACTTTCTCTGCTTCTGTGTAAGTCTTCCTCATTAAGCTCTAGCCACACTTCCTGGCAGAAACACAAGATTATTATCCTCTGCAAACAAGACACCAGCCAAGGACAGGTGACACACTGAAACAGCAGACAGCAGATGCTACACACACAAGTGTGGCTCATTTTGCAGAAAGCACATCCAAGAGTGGCTAGCTGGCAGCCTCCTGTTACCTAACCAATGCCTTGGCCAGCTCATCTGCTCTGACTGATCAAAATGCAAGTTCTCTTTCTGGGTTAAGTCTTTCAGTTAGTCATTCTTTAATCACATATGGAGATCCATAGGTTTGCAAGCAGAATAATTATGGTCCCTTATTGCTGCATGTTTGTGGCATTTAAAATCAGCCATCTGTCCTGATACTGCAGCTCTGCTAAGCTATTGCCCATCAGCTGGTGAAACAGACTGTGACATTGCACAAGTGCCATCAGGAGGAAGATCTCCAGATTTCTACCCTTACTGGGGCTTTCACATACCTGGTTTGGCTCTGCCTAACTTATGCTGAGTTACACAAGTAGCACTTCTCACTGAGTATTTGGTTAGCACCCTAAAATGATGTCTGTGTCACATCTACACCACAGATGGAATGGCACCTACATGAGTTATATAGAATCAAGTATTAAAATCAGGACACAAATAACAGTAGTTTCACAGCTTATATCTAATAAAAAAACTTATATTTTTGACTACACTTATTACCTATGGACTTGCTGCATCAACATTGGAAATGCCTATTTGTAAAATCTCTACCTATTCTGAGTCCCTGTGTTAAGCACTGTCCTTCATAATTCCCTATGTGTATGACTACTAAAATGAATACTGTTGAGATATATCAGTACTCAAGATTTAGCCTGATACCAGCAGCTGGGATCTTTGATATTCTGAGCAGTCAGGCACTGAAGAGTGAAGCACTATTAAAACCCACCAGATGATATAAGCCTAGAACTCACAATCCTCTATTTCTCAGCACAACACATATTCAGCATGCTTAAAGCTTATTTTCATGAGAAAAACAGTAGCATGACAATGGCTATGCATTCATCTGTGTCCTGTTCACAGTGTGAGCTGGAACTGAGGGTAAATCAAGAAGGTATTTCAAGCACTTTAATTTGAAAGATTTAAATGAGATGCTACTCTTATGACATAGGATCCTACTGTTACCTGCCTGGCTCTAAATGCAGGGCTGCTTTTTGCTCTCGATTAAAAGCAAATGACAGCTGGGAAGCAGCATTACTCCAAGGTCTCAGAGTCAAGAGGTGCTATCAGAGAAAAGCCATCTGATACTCAGAAATATTTTTTGTTTGTATATGGCCAGATGGAGAAACCTAGACACACACTTTGAATGTTATTAACTGCTGTGAAAAAAACCCCACGAATAGTCATGCTGTGAAAAAGAAACCTTGATTAGCTGATACCTGCAGTAGTACATGCAAGACCAACTAGCCTCTGGGAGTAATGAAATTCCTGCAGAATTATTTTGTATTGTATCTTCCAGTAATAATTTTTATAGTACAGCTTTGGTGGTTGAGGAGAAAAGACAGGGAATGATGAGAAGTCTTTCATAAATAATTTGCAAATGTTCACATTTTATGTGTTTTCTTCCTATCTGCATCAGTAGTCAGGAACATTCATATTTAGAGTGTTACTGTTCAGCACAAAAGTTAAAACACCCCACTGAACAAATAGGACAGTTCATGCCTCTGTGATACTGCCTCAGGCTCTTATCAGAATCAGATAGACACTAGCAATATATAACTGATACGATTATAACAACAAAAAACTGCAGAAACCCTTGAGCACAAACCAGCACCCTCATAAGAGCAACAAGTTCCTTACACAGCATGAGCTCTTGGGAGCCCTGGTCTCACCTGAAAATTTGGCTTTCCTATGGATGCAGCTACAATGTGTGCATGGGGAATGAGAATAAATAGGTAAGTGAGATGCAGTAACCATCAAGAACAGGCTTCTTTTGTTTTAAAGTACCTTCCAAGTAGAAAGCTTTTGGTTAAGATCTTATTTGCACAAAATTGCCCTGGGGGGGTTCTCTGATAGAGAAGGCATTTCTACCAAGTGTAGCAGAGCCTCAGGTGATAAACGTAAGTCTGCAGGTCACATAGTGAAGGACTCTGTCCAAATGTTAGCACAAAACATTTTCTAAAGGCCAGGGAATCTTTGGTTATAGTCTGCATTATATTATAATTCTTTTCTTCAAATGTACTAAAAATCCCAAATGACTGGAAATGAGAAGTCATATTACCCTGAAGTATTATGATTGAGTTTCTGGGTTTTTTTAACTGTAAAAATAAAAATTCTAACACACTGGTAAGTAATATTATCTATATCCTCCAAAGAAAAAAATACATATTTTTAAGATCTTATGAGTGTTAACCCTGTCTTTTCTCAGGAAATATATATATATATTTTTTTTTTTTTAAACTTAAATCTTTGAGAGGCCTTTCATTGAAGTTGTTCTTTATGGCTGTAGTTTTAATAAAGGAAAAGGGCTTAGTCCTCTTTCCAGAGCTTTATTTTTCTTAAACTCAAGCCAATCCTTGCAAATATAATGAAACAAATGACACTAAAAATATTTGAGTCGGAAAACAATCCAAAGTTTGGCTCCATTTCTACATGGTGACTTTTATTTTTTCTGTAACATTTAAAGTGACTTAAAACTGAGAACATTACTTGGGAAGCAACAAGACAAGGCAGTGGCTTTTTTATTTAGTATTTGAATCTGCACCACAAACTATTGTTATTGTTTTCTGTCTCCTCTCTTTCTTAAATCTATCATACTATATTGGTAATGCCACATACAAAAACACATCATATTATAATAAATATTTCAAAACCTTTTTGGAAAGACTTAAGAGTGTCAGGGAGAACTCCATGCCAGAATAAATGCAAACTAGGTAATTTCTCAAACACATCTCTTTCTCCCGCTCCACCCATCCTACCATTTTTTGACAGGCTGATATTTGGGTGACTTCCAGGTTATGACTAAGGACTAGCACATTATTTAGACCTGTGCCAATATATGCCAGGTCTGTGGAATACAACAACAGTAAAAATTAAGGTTTGGGAAGTTTCTCACAGTGTTCATATCAGCAGTCTTTTCTACTCAGTAGGTCTCCCATGATTATTTTTTTCTCCCAGGAAAAGTCCTTCTCAACATTCCAAGAAAAGGTCTGCAACTGTTTGTGAAAATCCTTCTTTTAAAAATAGCTGTGAGAATTATTATTTTTTTAAATTAGAAAATGTCAGATTTGAGACATCAAGGCTTACAGTGTGGCTATAAACATGGACTGATCTTTAAGGCTTTCCTTTTGTTAATACAATAGTACATGTTTTTCTTTGGATCAGAAGGAAATACATCTGAGTGGTTCTCTTCTAGTGATAAACTGATGACCAGTTTTCTACCTTAAGAATTTGGTTTTTTCTGGCCCTGAGACAGTGAAACATTCCCCTAAAATTTTCACATGTCAGCTGAAGATGTGTCAAAAACCAAAATGTCAGCATTTGATACATTTAACGGTACTTTAATTTGTTTGTTCCCCTTCACATATGAAATGAGTTCAGTTTCAAAGCAGAGTGTTACTTGAAAGTAAAAAATAAGCAATCCATAGCCTAAGAACAGATGAATGTTTTTAAAATGTTCAGATCTTTTTTACATTTGCTTTCTCAAATAAAAATGTTATTTAAATAATTACAATTTTGCTGGGGGAAACTAACCCATCTAACTGGAATTCTCCAAAGGAAAACCTGGTTTGAAGGTGTTTTTTTCACTGACCCACAGAGGAATCTATTCAGACCAAAGTGAAGGTGGAGACTGATAAATGTATCTACACTCCAGAACTAATAAAACCTGTTACATGACTACAGTCCTGACCTTGTTTAAGCCAAAGAGTTAGAACCTCCTACAAAACCTGCCATGCGTGTTCCTCTAGAATCTTCTTGGAAGACAACTGGGCAGTACGGGCTGGTTTCAGAAGTCAGTATGCAATGGGCCTTGCACACAGAAACCAGAAGCAGTAATCCCATCTGCCCCACAGTGTTAGCACAGTCACCAGGATCTAGTTACAACATCAGGATCTAGTTACACAAGCAGGTAAATCCCACTCCATGCTGGGTATGTCTGACTTTGGATGATTAATACATGAGCACAGTCTCCCTTAGTCAGCCATGAACAAAGGTGAATTCAGCACTCTTGAGAACCAACTGTTCCTGAAGACTGAGGCAATCTCAGGAAGGCAGGACCTTCAACTGGATACTTGCAGGGGACACTATGACTAAGCACATGCTATTAAATAAAAGGCTGAGGAACAACTTCTCTGTGCCTTCAAGACAGGTTGGCTGCATCCAACCTGTTTGCTAGGAATGGTCCTTGGCACATGTGCTTGGCAATGATGTTCAGGAAAGGATAATAGTTGTAGTCCAAATTGGGTTAACGACCATGACAGTAAGGCTATGGATGCTCCTGTGCTTGGCCACACCATACAAGAATGGGAGCTGGAACATGCCAAACTGGGCCAAGGACCACGCCAAGGCTATGGGTGATCACAGGACAGCTAATGCACAAGTCTATACACTGGTCACACAACAGTTACAGAGATACGGCTGGTAGGTCTGATGGAGGTTAGGATTGCTCCTTTTGTTTTCTTTCTCTCAGGGAATTTTCTCTCATATGCTGCTACGAAGAGAGATAAAAGAAGTTCTTGTGGTTCTGGGAAAGGGTGTCTGGCTCCTCTCTTAGCTGAGGGGTTTCTTTCGGAGGGGCAGAGATACCCGGGGTTTGGGCTGGGTGAAGGGGCTGGGTGCAGCTCCTAGCTCTCTCTCACTCATCTGCACGGGAGGGGAAACAGCTTGCGGTCACTCTGGGAAGAATTCACCACCACCACAAGGCTCTGTCTCCTGCTGTCTTCTCCTACCCTTGCTGCTTCCAAGGTTCCTGCTACAGCTCATTTAGCTCTCCAGAGGGGCAGTGGGACCAAGTGCTCCTGGGGGTTTGTAACGCAATCCCTTTTCCCATCCCTTCAGCCGGCTGAGCTGCCATTACTGTGTGCAGAGAGGCGGCTGAGCTCCCGCCACAGCGCCCCCTGCTGCCGCGGGGGAACCATCGCACTCCTCTGCCCGGCCGGGAGCCAGCAGCGCCCCTGCCGGCTGTGACCGGAACTGCACCGGGGGGAAGTGCCCACAGCTGAGAGAGGCTGTGCCTGGGTTTGTGGTTTGTTTGGTGTTGCTGCCGTGTTGTTTCTGTGTTTGCATGGTTACATATATACATGCTAGTAAAAAACTGTTATTCTTTTCCCCATATCTTTGCCTGAAAGCCCCTTAATTTCAAAGTTATAATAATTCAAAGGGAAGGGCGTCATATTCTCCACTCCAAGGGAGGTTCCTGCCTCCCTTGGCAGACAACTGTCTTTCAAAACAAGACAAGGTCCCAGCTTCTCAACCCATCTCTTTCCTAGCCTGGTCAAAATGAGAAGCTTTGGCTACAGCCCAGTTTTTATCCCATATCATCTAGAAGGTTGATAATAAAGTCTGGGTAGCCTGCTCCAAGGAGCAAGTATACAGCTCCACTTCTTGATGCTGTCTTCCAGTTCTGAAGATATCTGACATTTTCAGATTCTCAGAGACAGGTAAAACACAGCACTGTGGCATGAAACATAATTTTTACTCAGCAGCCTTTTTAGAAATGCCCCACCCTTCTGCAATGATTGCCCTTAGTTCTACCACTTAGCAGAAAGCACACCTTGCACCCCACCTTGCAACTAAATACAAGAATATTACTGAAACACAAACTGCCCAGCAGTGGGAGGCAGCTGCATGTTGGCTTACTTATTGCATGTGCCCCATTCTCCTCTCCATTCACAGTGGCTTCTCCGTTCTTTGGTGTGTTCTGCTGGGAAACAGCAGTCGTCGTGGCTCCCGCTGTGGCCGCCGTGGCTGCCGCCGCTGCTGCAGCGCTGGCCTGTTGCTGCGCTAGCTTCTCTCTGAACGCTTGCTGTCGGGTCTGAACGACATCAGGCATCACCGCGTCTATCAGAGACAGGGACTCTATTGGCCTGCCATCAAATACTGTACCATCCTGCAGGGAAAACGAGCAGAAGGGAAACCCCAAGTTTAGGATCTTCACCGCTCAGGTCAGCAAAGAATCACAAAACGAGGCTGAGTGAAGATACTAGACTTTGACTTAACCAATTGTGCCACAGGGTGATGGACTGCCTCTCTCTCAGATCTGTGATGGTGGTACTCATGGTCCACTCAGAAATCTGATTAGTGCAAAAGTAATTTGTTGGAATTCTATAGGAAGTTCTACCATATAAATGCTTTATAGATGCAAAAAGTTAAGCTGTGTTAAAAAATATGTCTGACCACTGACAGAAAGTTTCACTTTGTTTCCTGTTTGAAAAAAGAGAGTCACAGCTAAACCCATGACAAAGACAAACAGACTTTGGTTAAATTGTTTTCCTACACTTGCAGGAGCACAGGAATGGAATGGAAGCAGATGATGCCTAATGAACCTCAGCCAAAACATGATGTATGCACAAATTCAGTGGTTTCTTACGCAGTGGTTTTCAGCCCAGCACCACCAGTTGTAGCTGATCATACAAGACTGCCTTAACATTATTTTTCTTTCATTCCACTACTTTTATTCTAACAGTTTTGGCTTTCATTTTGATTTCTGTAAATTAGGCTTCAGCTTCAACAACCAACCGAGTAAACCATAAGGGCTGTTTAAGACTTAATACAGACTATATTGACTTAGCTTCTCTTCACTTTCACTTTCCTATTATCTTAAATATAGGGGAAAGATTTCAGTAGTCTTTGCAAAGTGCCATTTTGCCAATCTTCTGCAAACTCCCTTCAATTCTTTTAAATAATAATGATCCAGTGGTGAAAGATTTGTTATTGAGAAAGAGCAAGTAAGAATAGGATATGAATAGATAATGTAGCTGGTAAACAATATAATCTTCCATAGATAAGAACAATTTAATAAAGAAAAATAGTTGCTTGCCTGACTGGTATGTTTCTGCTGAACTAGTTGTTGAATTACCCCTTAAAATGACAATATTAAGATAATACATATTTGTTTCCTCAGGGGAAGAAAAAGGAGGAGACAGTCATTAGAGAAGAAAACATAATCTCTCCTTCTTGTCAACATTTTTTTATGTGTCTGCCAAAATTTATTTGAATCTTGACTCAAATTCTTGCTACACAATAAACAAAATGTTTGGCAACAGATCCTGATATCTTACATTTTCATCTCTAAATGTGCTCACTGGACTATTTACATGAATACATAGATCATAAGCAGTAGTTTTATACACACTAGTGTACAGACTCACTGATTACCTGTCACTCTGAAGTAATACACACAGAAAAGTGACACACAGGGAAGCATCTATGGTCGCCCTTAGTGGGATTCAGATGGAGCAAGAATGGTCTTTGCTTTGCTGTAGCATACTTAACAGCATGTATTTGAACAGAATCATAGAATGGCTTGGGTTGGAAAGGACCTTAAAGGTCATAGAGTTCCAACGTCCCTGCTGTGGGCAAGGACACCTTCCACTAGACCAGGTTGCTCAGGGCCCTGTTCAACTTGACTCAAACCATGATGAGAGCAACATAAATCTTAATGGTGACAACAGGAATATTTTCAGATTATTCTCTCATTTTATTCTCTCAACCTGACCTGATATAGGTGCTGTTCAGAGCTGGAACTTTCTAACTGTGCAGCTCCAGTTTCAGGCATGAGGCAAAATGTTAAGTAGCACCAAATTGAGACAGCTTCCTAACACTAATTTGTTATTACAACTGCATCAAGTAACACATATACAAATCTTATACACGATATCGAGACATAAAAAGAAAAAACACACAGAATGTTTGAACAAAAACAAGAGAGTTTCCAAACTACACATTGCAAACAACACAGGCTTTTCTCTATTTTATATTCCTTTGTTCTCACCCATGCTGTTCACATGCTACATTCTGGTATAGAGGAAAAAGCAGTAGTTTCTTTGTATTAATATTTATTTCAGATGTTTGTCAATCAGAAATATCTATTATAAAAATCTTGTAATGGAGCACTTGCTTATCTGTCATGCTTCATTCCCTCTCAAAGCACCATGTCTTTAAGGTTGGCAGGGCAAAAACACTTCTTTGTTTCCCCTGGTAGTTCAAGGAGAACAGAGACAACTGTTCTCTGTGGCTGCTCATACAATCCCTACAGAAAACCTGCACCCCAGCCACACTCAGAATTTACACACACCTGCTTCACCATGTACAAGATGCCTCATCTCATATGATCTAGGCCAAAGTCACCGAAATCACTCTCCAGTGACCTCTGTGGATTTCAGATCAGGCTTTTAATGGCTTGCAAACAGTGCTGCCTGCTAGGAGGTATCAAGCAGTGAAGTTTTAACCTATGCTGCAGGTTTTTCCTGCCAATTCTGCTGTGACCTTGAGAACGCATGACTGTAAACACAGGCACCTTTGCTTGTTTGCTGCAAGAACCTGTGCACCCTGGATTTCTTGGCTGGGGTAGCAGAAACACCACAAATATCTGTCTGAGCAGCACAGAGAATGCCTCCATGCCACAGCTAAAAAAACAGAAACACATCTCTTTGCTGGGATGGGGAACAAAATTAAACCAGTTAAATAGAAACTGGGCAGTGGCTTGTGTTGGGGTTGCTTAGGGGGTGCTGCTCAGCACGTGCCAGCATGCAGCAGTGGTGGCAGGGGTGGTACTCACTTCGTTGATGCTGATCTCAGCCTCCACATACTGGAGCCCCTTCTGGAGGATGGAGATGAGTGCGGCAGGTGGCACTAGCGTTCCGTTGATGTTGGACTGGCTGATGTGGCTCTCGATACCGAAGGTAAAGGCCGAGTGGGAGAAACCTGAGAGCAGGAAAAGGAAGCCATGACATGAAATCTAAATGCACCAGTCAGATACACCTTCACGGTCTAAAAATAATTCTGTCTTGAGATCTAAGAGACGCTGCCGTGTAAGCAGAAGGATGTGGGCTGGCTGCTCAGAGCTGGGGGGGGGTCAAACTGAGCCACCCTGACCACCCATCCCCCTCCGCTGTACATACAGGGGAAGCCACAGAGAAACGGAAATGCATGCAGAGAAAAATTTCTGCACTAACCGAAACAAAACTCCCCCCAAACACATAAACATCAGCAGTCGCCACAAAGGCAGGTCTGGCTGAAAAAAGTGCCTCAAATGTCGATTTCCCTTGCTGAATTTCAGTGTTGCGTGTTTGCTGAAACTGCTCACTTAAATCCCTACCAGCATGCAAGTTGTATAAAATCAAGATGCAGATGACACAGGGGAACCATTCTTTTATATCAGGGAAGAGATTTCAAATCCTCTGCTCATTTATTGCTGAGCACAATATGATGGGCAGAGCACTGCCGTTAAAATGTGAAACTACAAAAAGGCCACCCCATAAACCTATTTTCTGTGTGTGAACAGCAATAGCAAAAGTAATTAACTGGGATCGGCCACACAGGAGACGACAAGCCAGTGAGGTCTTTCTCTTCCCTCTTTCATTTTCATCATTGTCTGAGTAAGTGGCAATGAAGGTGACAGCACTGAAAATTAAAGGATTTTGGCAGACAAATTTTAAGAGTGCTGCCTTAAATTCTGACTGAAGCTGCTCAGAACTGTTGCTGGGTATGGAGGTGAGTGCTGCAGAGCGACTACAGAGGGGCAGCTGCAGGAGGGGGAAGGGGAACAGGATGTAGATATAACTGTAGGAACCCATTTATCATCACACTGTCTCCAGAGTATTAATCTAACATTAAAAGCCTTAGGGAAACCACCCTTGCACTGTCTCAAACAGGAAGAGCTCTCACGGTCTCCACCAACTAGACAAGAAAAAAAAAAAAACAAACAACAAACCACCCCCCAGAAAAGAAAAAGAAAGCAGCTTTCAAATGAAAATACTTCCGTTAAATATAGCTGTGCCTCTTCCCCTTGTCAACACTAGTTTCATTTATAGTTTTGTCCGTTAAGGGATTTCCCCTATATCACTGCAATGTCCAATTGTGTGCAGGCTGGGGATGTGATTTTGGGCTTGCTCCACAGTAGTGCCTTCTCTCTCTCTTTTCAAGATGCTTTTTCCAGCCAGCTCAATTATTAACATAGGTAGCTAGCATAAACAAGCTGAGAAACAGAATGCCTCCCACATTTGAAACCAAGGTATGTATTTCTCTGATTCTCCCCTTCCCCCTACACATTTGCTTTTGCTGATGCTTTTCTCTTTTTCTTGCTACAAGCCTTCATTCTCTCCCTTCCCAACCCTTATTTCCCTTCCCGATGCTCTCCCAGTTTTGGCGGATGCTTTGGACACTTTTTAGGAAATGGCAAGTCCACCTATGAGCAGCATTCCATAAGCTTACAAGGCATAAAAAAAGGACAGATAAACCCTCACTGAAAAACTGCAGTATCATTTATGTAATCTCTAGTCCAATTCTTATTCTGCATTGCTCTTTATGTCCTGGTCTAGTTTATGAGCTGCTGGACCTCCTGCTGCAAAATAGACTGTAAGATCTGCAGAGCAGTGTTTTTCCCTGGTTATTAGTTTTGTAGGACACCTAAGCACATTGCTGGGCACCACAATGAGGAAGAAATCAAGCACTGAGCATACACAGCCTGTACCTGAGAGATCTAGGGCCAAATCACTTGAACACTGAAATCTCTTTGTGTATCCATAAATACATGGCATGCAACTAACCAGAATGAGAAAATCAGATCCCTCTTAATTAGTATTTATGTGTATTTGAATTAATCAACAATGGTGGCACAATTTTCTTAAAACACAACAAACTTAAAAATACACGACAGATAAACTGGTAAATCTATGTAAAAATGAGAAAATTAAGCTGTTGTCCAAGAGCACTAAAGGCGACTATTAAAAAACCCAGTAGCTAGTTTGCAAGTCAACAGCTCAGAAAACTAACACAGTCTCTGATTAAAACAACAGGTAGATGGCATAAAAATGGCAACCAACAAACATGGATGGAAAAAGAAAAGAGTGGAAAACCATGACTGTGGATCTATGGCAGACATAATCTTAGGTATGATGTTTTACATCTCATTATTGCATTTTGTATCTTACAGACTTTTCAGCTGGCTGCTAGCATATCTCATGCCCCATCTTTGCCAGGAGACAGATGATTGTGTACACAACTAAATCTCTTGGTTCAGTACTGATTCCCAGAGAGCAACACATCTCGCCTCACAGCAAGTGAGAGAAGAAACTTCTCAGTAAAAAATTCAGTTGTGTCTTTGCAATGAAACTTGCTATCTTACTGTTTCTGTCAATGCTGAGAAACTATTACCACAGCACCTGTTAGATGAGGAAACACAAAACTCTTGGTACACTGTCACTGAGGAGCAATCTCATTCACACACCTCCAGCAGTTGCGAGAAACTTTCCTAAGATTTTTATCTGACAAGATCCAATTAACAAAAATCAGTGGAGCAAAACTGTTTAAGTGGGTGCTGCTGGACACAGTGCTCCTCATTCCTCTTGAAAAAATCCTCCCATACAATTGCAGTTAAAAGAAAAACGCAACTGAAGCATGCCAACCAGTCCTCCAACAGATAGCTAATTCTCTCTGACTTCTTGTATTTCCATAGCAGTTATATAAGGCTCATATGAAAGTAGACTGGTTTTAAAACTGCCTCACACAGTCAACAAAATCCTCAATGAAGCTGTACCTACATCAGGTTTCTGATAACACTTATGAATCACCTGATTTTTACTTTTATAGTTACCAGATGTCATCAATTCTCTTCAGGGCTCTGCATTTAAGTACACTGAATTACATAGCTAAAATGCAGCTCTATAGTTCAGTCTTATGAAAACGTGACTTCTACTAAACAAAGGCAATTTTTAAAAAATGTTAGCTTGTTAAACTGGCCCTCCTTCTAAGATCATGTAACTACACTGGGGACACAAAGCCAAGACACAAGCACCACCCCAACTCCCAGTCTGTCAAGGCAGTTGGGGAGCGTGAGCAGAGACAGAAGGTGGGGATCTGAAGAAAGGATGTGATGGGGATGACATGAAATTACAGTAGACACAAACTGAAAATGCCATGGCAGCAGCGAAATGAATGAAAGTTGCAAATCCATGTCCATATGCATTCTTTCTCATAAATTCTGTCACTTCAGTGACTGCAATAATCACTCTATAAAACAGTAATTTCTATTCAAATAGCACCAGTAAACAAAATCTTAGTGCAATAAACCCTTCAAAGACACATGCAGTGAGATGATGAGCTTTTAATGTTAAAAGCATGAACACAAAGGGCTGAAGAGGAGAAAGCATTGCCACACACTGAACAGGTGAACCAGTCGCTTTTGCTTGACATGACCAGTGCCCTAAATGTCATCTTTCAGCAGACTTGAGAGAATGGCTTCCAGGTTTTTTTCTGCCTCAAAAGAGATGGGAAAACAGAAACCATCAAGCTATGCATAATCTGTAAATACATTATCTTATACGAAAAATATACCCAAATGAGCAATGCAGATGATGGGATGATCTTGGTATGAATGGGGGTGACTTATCAACTGTGGAATAGTTGGACTTGAAATATTCCACATAGCATAAAAGCAAAGAAGAAATAAATGACCCCCCACCTCAAAAATTGTTACACAAGTCAAAAACAGACTTGAAAACTGACTGAAACTCCTAATTGAGAGATTCCCACACTTTTTTTGTACTGATGGTAGTAACAGGTCCTGGTTCTGTGCTGTATCTTTTCCCACACTGAGGTGTCTGTATATACTCTCAGTGGTACATACACAGCCATTTGGGAATTCTTGCCCTAGGCAGTGCCAAAAAATGCATATGTAGGACTGTGTTTTGCAAAATTTCACTGATAGATTTTGCTGTAACTGCAAAAATGGAGATGATAGAGGGTTTTTCCCTTCACTGCTCCTTTTTCAGTTAAAAATGGCTTCCCTTTGAAGTTAGATTTGTCATTGATCATAAAATGACAAGGTTTTATTTAATGAACATAATGATGCTTGTTGCGTGCTTGTTTGATCTGCAGGCTACATATTTTTAATTGTTTACAATATGCCAGGCTCACATTAGAAATGCCTGCCAAATGTAAGCGTAGAAAAGGCAACTGGGCAGCCACACAGCCTGGGGAATGACTTTTTTTCTCCAGAGATGTGTCTCCCCTGTTCTGGGAGCAAAGCATTCCCCTTTTTAGACTCGCAGCGAGGGTGATGCTGAGTAGTCCCCATGCTGGCTCATCTGGCACTCACAGCTCCAGCTAAAATTGACACTACCAAGTGTTCCTTTCATTTCCCAATCTCTTTAGCACCATGAGAAGCTTGTCTTTGTAAAACTGCAACCCTGAATTGTAGCAGCTACAGTACCTACTGCTGTGTTTGTGCAGGTGAGGGGGATGAGAAAGACAGGTCTGTGGGAGCAACGACTTCTGAGCTGTTTTGGTCTTTGCTGGTTACCTGGGCGTTGCTTTGGGGATGCCCTGACGAGCAACAGTGAAGTGATCTGTTGCACAAAGTTTTCTGCTTGTGAGCTAACTGGACTTAGTTTTCTCTGGTTCATCTGAATAGCTTGCTGTCCAAATAATTTTTAAAGCCCAGGTGTTTCTCAGATATTTGCGAATTACTCAGCTCAATTACTCACACTGTAAGATCCATCACTGAAACATTGGCTACTGTAGAATGAAACAGAGAATAAAGAATTATGAACATCAAATTGCCTTTAACACACATCTTGGGCATCTTGATGTTGAACATCCTCTATCCCAACACTGAGTACAAGTAAAAAGTCACTCCTTCAAATCATTGTATAACTAATGCCCAGTGTGACCCTCTTTTCTGGAAAATGGCGAGATTTCATATGGAGATCTGTGCCATTTCCTTCAATAAATTTTCCTACTTCTTTAACTCAAGCAGTCCAGATTGAGGTTTGCATATACAGAGATCTTAAATTCAATTTCTGGAAATCACTAAATTAGTGATGTTATTACTTTAAAAGAAAAAGAAAAACAAAAGAAAAAGCATAAATAATCTGATAATCCTTTTTTTTTCTCCAACAATTTAACCATCTCCACATGGAAATAACCAGCACTTCTTGTTTAATTGATTTCTCCTCTGACATTGTGATGTCTTTTTTTTTTTGAAATTTCCATACAAGCTCCTCCAATCCTCACCTCTGAAGTAACACAGTGTTCCCCTTCAAAGTATTTGGCAGGTAGAGGTGACAAAAATGACCAAGGCTTTAGAAATTATTAAAACCACTGGCTCAGCAATCAAGCTGCTCTAATGGGATCCACATCTCAAGTTTTCTGGCTGCACAAGTGCCTGTTTTCTTTAAGGTAAGTCTTGCACCTGGCACTACTGCTGAGACTTTAACCAAAGTACAATTCATACAAGAATGGAAGGCATGTAAAGAGCTGACTACAGCGATACAGGCTGCAGGGCAAAAAAAAAAAGATGGTTGTGAGGGGCAAAGAAAAGTCATCTTTATGACCATAAATGGGTATATGGGCAAAATTCCTGGGAGATTCAGACAGATCAAGTAGAAACATTCCACTGCGTCATGAGTCAAAGGAAAATCACGCACAGGAGGAGCAGATGTCCACACACAATCCCATCAGTGGCTTTACCGTACTACCAAACCCAAGTAACTCCAAAGCTGCCTGTACAACCTTTCTTGCCAAAGAAACCAGATGCAAGCAGTGGAAAAATATTCATCCTGAGTTTGACGTCTGTGTCCTGGGAGTGCCATGTAAGCAGGAAGGCAAGAAGGGCAGAGTGGTGCAATGTGGTGTTCTGAAATAAATTAGAGCCCCATCACGGCAGTTAAAGGCCACAAAAAACCCCTGGTGAAATACGACCATGAAAAAAATAATTTCCTCCAAAAGCCAGTGATGTACAAACAGCATAGCCAATGTTAAATGAAGACTTTTGTAGGTCTAGATTTATCAGTGTAGAGAAGCAAGGCACATGTATCATTAAGGGCAGATTTGAATGCAATTTCTGCATGCAAAACCAGAAGCAAACAACTTAAGTTAGAGCAACTGTATTTTCTTAATTCGGGGCCTAGCACATGCTACTCTAGTTCCTGAGGCAAGTGATGTAATTTCTTGCCATTGCCTGAGAGAATACAATGATGCTCTTCACTGCACTTGACTGCAGCTGCCTTCTTAGCCTAGTACTTCCTCTTCTATATGATACAGAGTGAGAACTGAGAATGTTACATGGATCCCTATCGTTGCTTCTCCTTAGATTTTTGTCTAAACTTAATTATGTATCCATGAAAATATGGTGATAAAGCCCCAGTGTACATATATGCAAAGGCTTCACAAAAAAGACAACCAGTTTCTTTGAAATATGTGTGGTCACAGGAAGTGTCTGATGCTTGAAGCCACTGGTAAGATTCTACTAACAATTACAAAAAATAATGGTGGACAAGAATCCTACACCAGATCTTGTTTATTATTCACAGCAGACTGAGATTCTTCTCTTAGTTGAGGTTTTTCTTTCTCGCTAATACATCCTAGAGTACCTCTCTGGTTTTGGCACTGTCTGCTTATTTTGAAGACTTACCTTTGCAATTACATAAAGGGCTTAACAAGGACACACATTAGCAATTTAAAATAGAGAACTGCAGTTGAAATATATTTTTAGAAAACTCAGCTGAACAATAGGGCTTGCACATTTGTTTCAAGATTAGGATTGCTAAATGATTAAAATTATTTCCAGAACCTTGGGAAATGTGTTCAGTATTACAAGCTATTTCACAGTCACTGGGAAACATAAAGAAAGGATTCCTAGCTGTAGGTAAAATTACAGTATGTCTAGTTACTCAAAGTTTTGTAGAAGTGATTATTCTCTAATATTAAATGTTACGCCCTTTTTTCTTGGATATTGGACCTGTTCACCTTCTGCCAAGAATTCAGAGTAAATGTCTGCTACCCAAAATTATTTTATTATGTGCCAAAGAATGTTTTTGGCAGGTGTTTTTTTTTCTTTTTCATGCAGGAAAGTATGTTGGAAAAGATTAATGCAACTTGCAAATGATCTTTTGATGAGTGGTACTTGGCACTCACTGTTTAAGCCTTTCTGCGGGCTGCAAATTAACAGAGAGAAACATGATACAGACAGAAAACAGAACATAAGCAATGGAAAGAGGAACTTATAAAAATCTCTTGAAAACAAGGTCTGAAATAATCCCCTTTTTCACTCACTCGGTGTAAATGAGAATAACAATTGTAAATAATAAAGATCTAGCAATTTATTGCACCTATGGGCAAAGCTTATGAAGGCCACAAGGACAAAAACAACCTTTACCTTCTGAATTAATGGGATGCTGTTATCTTTTAGCCCTGTCTGTGCAACCAAACATCCAAAGAGAGAGACATGCATAATTTTAAGGATCATGTTTATAGAACAGGCTTTCACAGTCATATATACTTTCCTTAAGCTGCTTTCTTCTCTCTGTTCTAACATACACCTCTAAGTAGTGGCAAGTAGGACACCACAGCTGATACTCAGTGGACATTCAGGAACCTGACACCAGGAAGGTTTTTGTGGATGGTGATTGCAAACCAAGCCCTAACACAGGATGGGTGTGAGGAAGGGTGGTCTGTAAGGACCATGGCTGTGCAGGCAGAATGTTCTCAGCATAGAGGTTATTAGCAAAACTTGCAAAGCTCCACTAGGCCTGGAGACTCAAACTGAAAAGCAGTAATGTGAGAAATGTGTAGGACTGCACTGGTTTTACCAGCAAAGCCATCTTGACCTTTAGACATCTGTCTTCCACCCCACATGCTATTTTCTTAATACCCTAAAAATACTGTATATTTGCAAGCTTTAAAAAATAGGACCTGAAGTGATCAGAATCAAAATTTGTGCCATGGAATAAATTTGTAAAGGTGTAATTGTTTGTGTTTGTGCAACTTAAAAATCACCGTGTTTGCTCAGTGTCCAAGATCCAACACTTTACAGCAACTTTCAGGCCAAAGAAAAATTGAAATAGCCAAGTTTAGAAAACTGTGAAGAGACCTAGAAGGAAATATGAGGTAAGCAGGCTTTTGCAAATGGCAAAACCCAAAAATACTCAGTGTATTTCCTTCACATAAACTTAAAAATTCTGCACCAATTATGAAACAGAGTAAATAGAAAGAAATTTTCAAACAGACCTCTTGAAATGCACTACAAAACATTTGAAAATTCTGTTTCTATATTTGTATATAAAGAGGTATCTGGTCACAAAAGTCCTAAGTCTGTGCATATAAATGACCTATAAAAATGGGTCTCATACAGCCTATTACATTATTTTGAAAATTTACCACAAGAAAGCAGGACAAACCAAATAATTTCTTTACCTGCAAAAATATTTTTTCCTCACCATCACAGAATTTGGATTTCATGAAGCCAACTATCAAATACTGCTAATATGTATTCACTACTCTATGAAAAAAGTGTCCTGTTTGGTTTTGACTTGCACACGTGCTCAGCTTCATCCTACCCAAGATCTGTAGCTTTATTAAGTTTAAACAAAAATGCTTTGGGAACTGCAGCCCAACAAAACTTGTTGCCTTCTAATGTTGACCCTGATTTTCTTAAAACGTATTTATTCTTTACAAAGAGAATAAATCTTTACTAGCAGAGACAGAAACTGTTCATAGTAATACAGTTCCTATTTTAGAAACGGATTTGTCTTTTCAGCATAATCCCTTCTCAAACAATGAAGTATAATTTCAAATTCAGAGTCAGACCTACTGTTTCTGGAATCATACAGTCACTACCTTCCCAGTTTAGAAGAAATACAGAAAATTAGCGGAGATATTAAAAAAAGGAGTACTGGTTTATTAAAATGCCTTATATACCCTTTTCATAATACACTATTTCACTACAGAAATATTATGCTGGATGCATTATATATATATTATATTATATTATATGAAATATATGTTACAGACAGTTTCATGTTATATAGGAACATTCACTCTGAGGTGACTTTTATGAAACACTTAGATTTAAAGCAAACTATTTTTTGGGTCAAATTTCCTAAGTGTTCTTATCCAATGGTCACTTTAACATGTATTGCACTCCTAGAACCACACTGTGGCCTTATTTTTCTAAAATAATTCATGACAAGTCTTGTGACATTTTGTTCTGTGGTTCTTGGCTGGTTCTATAGCCAACTTTCAATAAATCAGAGATGTGGATCAAAACCTTAAGTTATTTTATTTTAATTGAGTAGGCTGCCCCTAGAAAGGATAATGCATCATATAAATAGGACTGCATGCCCACAAATCAGGTCTCTGCTAAACCATGACAATTAAAAGCACTGTTTGTTTTGCTCTAAAGCCTCACTACTGTACAGCTGAAAAGCTTAAAAAATCCCTGCCTTCAATCTTAACACCAGGTCCTGAAAAATGCAGTTAGCATCTCATTTGTCCTGCTTTTAGGGATACATATTCACCCATAAATTCATAAACAGTACTCTGAAGTAACTGAAAAAGAATGCTAAATATTAAATAAATAAAAAGCACACATGTAATACTCTTTACTCAGAGGATTTCAATACATTTTAGGACTAGAAACATTCAAAACACCTGCTTTGAGGTGCTGTTCATAGTATTAACTTTGCTTTCAAACAGGAAAATTGAGGGACAGAAACTTTAGGGCCAGGTATAAAGACTCAGTTTTTATGCATGCCTTTGAAAGATGTATCACTTTATTTATTCAGTAATACCTGGTCAGCACCCAGTTACAGCAGCACAGAAGTGGCTGTGTGATGAGAAGGTCGGAGGTGTCCTCACTCTACTGCAGGCTGAGGTTGGTCTATGAGCTACAGTCACTGTGCTGCAGGCAGGACACACGAGGCCCAAGAGACTGTGGTAACAGGCATGTAGACACAAATAATGCAGCCACAGATTGTTACTGAAACAACACTAAAATGTGTATTTTATCTTTGCCTGGCAGGCTGTCATTTCAAGGATTCATTTTTCCCTCAGCAAACAAAAGGTCTCCTTCATCCCTGCCTTCGGAGCGCAGCTGCGTACAGAGCAATGACTGCAGTGACTGCCCTGCAGACCTCTCTGGATAGGTTGTTTAAAGGATCTTTGAGGCTTTCCAGTGTTGAGCAGGAGGCTGGACTTCTTGAACATGAGCCAGCAGTGTGCCCTTGCAGCAAGGAAAGCCAAGAGCATCCTGAGCTGTACTACAAAAAGCACTGCCAGAAGGTCAGTGGAGGGGATCCTCGCCCTCTACTCAGCCCTGGTGAGACAGGGCTGGAGCACTGCATCCAGTTCTGGGCTCCCCAGTACGAGAAAGACAGGGATACTCTGGAGAGAGCCCAGTGAAAGACCACAAAGATAATCAATGGACTGGTGCATCTGCCACACAAAGAGAGGCTGAGGGAGCTGGGACTCTTCAGCCTGGAGAAGAGAAGGCTCACAGAAGACTTATCCATGTGCAAAAATACCTGAGGGATGTGCAAAGAGGATGGACGCTATTTCCAGTGGTGCCCTGTAACAGGAGGCAATTGGCACAAGCTGAAATACGTGAAATTCCACTGAAACAAAATAAACCATTTTTTACTGCGAGGGTGATAAAAGTATTGGAACTGGCTGTCCAGTGAGGTTGTGGACTCTTGATCCTTGGGAAATATTCAAGACCCAACCGGACACAGCCCTGGGCAACCTGCTGCAGCTGACACTGCTGTGAGAAGGGGAGATGGATTAGACGATCCCCAAAGGCTCCTGCCAACCCGAACTATTCTCTGATTCTGTCATCTCCTGAGATACCATCCAGACTGAGCCCTCCTACGATCCTAATGAGCCAAACTGCAAGAAAACATAAAAAACGGCAAAAGAAAAACCCTTACCCACTGACTCTGCCATCAGTGTACACTACTGCTTTTACTGCCACACTGGACAAAGAGCTTTTATTGACCAAGTGATTCATTCTTCTAATGAATTATTCTTCAAGGTATAGACTTTAATAATTTAAGGAAAAAACATGCACTGTACATTCCTCTTCTACCTCGCAGCAGTCTTCCTACACAAAGGAAGCAGTTAGCTTTGAAGCAAATTTAGCTGACCTATATATGCCAATCTTTTATGCTTTGCTTAATCTGAATTATTTTCAACATGCACGTCTCTCGTTTGTGACTCAGGGACTCTGTGCCATACACAGTTGTTCAAGAAATACTCTAAACATACCTCATGCAGGCAAAGCATGGAATTCAGAGAAAAATTACACAGGCTTATGTAAGTAAGGACTGTTGCATCAGGCACCAATTCAAAAGAACAGAATACTGATCTTCAGTCATTCCCCACTGCCTGAGAACTTACACAAGTGAACTGTGGTATTTACATTTTCTGTAAAATTTCTATGTTGAAAAAGAGAATTATTCTATTAAAAAGGTCATTTCCTTCAAATTTTGTTGCTTTCTTTAAAAAAAATTACAGATGTCACTGGGGAAAAAGAGTAATTTAGTACTATTCCAACTACTAGTATTTAGTTTCATCACAAGGATGAAACATCATAATACCCACATTTTGGATTCCCTCATAATTTTCAAAGGCAAAATGACAGCAAAATGCCTTGGATGTGGTTAACAGGAAAGGCCCATATTTGCACATGCCTAAAGTACAAAGGATTCACAGAAATGCTTTGCTCTATGTCCTTGAATTTATGCTTAAAACCTGAGAGAAAAACTTTTTTTGTAGGAAAACAAGGAAAATCTGTCTACTATTAACTAGGCCAACCAATGTGCTGCTACTATAATCCTGAATTTACAGAAGGAAAAAACCTTTTTTATTAGCTGGCTTCATTTTTATGGTTGGGAAGAAAACAAATGAAAATTCTAAAGTAAAATGGTAAATTGTCCCAGTTCACCATCTAAAAATGTCATTGACATCTTTTTAGCAAAAGCATCTAGCTAGTGTTTTAATTGTCTTAGATGTGGTGCAGATTGTACATGGTGCAGATTATACGCTGGGGAACAGTCTACAAGGGTGTGTCATAAAACATGGAAAAATTCAAATCAAAAAGTAGAAAGCTGAGTGAAAATGGAAACTTACACAATCTTAACTCTAACCAGTCATTGCAATACACTCATTACAATAAATGTTCTACTAGAGAACAGTGTAAGCCACAGGCAACTGGGGAGCTGATTTTCAGACAAGAATTCTAGACATGCATATGTATGCTAGAAAAGGAACACTGTTAAATGATCAATGCATCAAAAATACCCAATTTGAAGGAGCTTTAATAACTGAATTGACATGTTGGGCTGGGTAGGGAAGGTAATGTATTGTAGCATTTGGACTGATGATAGGATTTATCACTCACAACAGATGGCAACACATTTTAGATTAAAAAGTATGCAACAGATTTGATTTCCCTTGGTTTTGTCATCCTCCCTCAACTCTTAGAAATTTCCCTGGGATCCTTATTACTCCCCGTTGCATTGTACTGCTCTGACTTGCATTCCAAAAGACAAGTAATTATCTGTTTATCTTCTGGAAAAAACAGAACAGGAAAACTCTACATTATTCTGTATTTTTTTTTCAGAAACTGAAGAAACCCAATAGAAGATACATGTCAGCAATGAAGATGGCTGTTAGCAAAAGTACTCTTCTCAGGTGTTTGAAGAGGTGCAAAGCTAATACAATTAATATTAGTATATTAATATTATACACTGTTAATTGTAACTCATAATTTGGGTGCCAGAATTGTGGCTACTTTGGTATAGCTTGTTTCCCTTGCATCAATGTACCTGCTTTGTTGATATAACTGCATCCATCACAGGAGAATTTTGTGTGCACTTATCTCTACAATGGTTGTACACTCTTAGTGTAGATGCACCTAACTGGGGCCAGCATTTCATTTAAAGGTAGACTTTGTGTCAACACACCTACAAATAAATATAACCTGACTTGAAGAAGTTTGACTCCTGAGATAAACAATGCCTGAAAGGCGTCAGCACTTTTACAAATGACTCCTTTAAATTGTGCACCAAAAAAGCTCATAATAAAAAAGGAGAAAACTAGACACTGCAAGACTTGACTTTGGATAGGAAAGGATAACCTTGAACTGAAAATAACCACTCATTCTCTTTGTATCTCAAGAAAGGGGCATGCATGGTCTTACTGTGGAAGTGGTAACACCTAGTCACCTTAGTGGTGAAATTCCTATTGCATTAAGCCATGGAGCATAAATGAAAATTATAATAGACTGTTTTGATTTTCTGGGCATAGATAAGCACTCAGACAGTCACCTATGGGAAAAAGAAACTATTTACATACTTTAATACAGCTAAACATTCAGAGCCTTAACTGGTCCAAGTCCTGTCTTGTACAAGAGGGATTTGACGGCGCTGCCCCTGGACCAGGCATCTTCTCCAGCCTGCTCCTCCAGCAGCAAGCACCTCAAAGCAGTCTCCCTGGCTGTACTTTTTTCTGTTAAACCCCATGATCAGTCAGTGTAACTCACCAAATGCCACAATTTACTATTTCATTCTATCTGCAGATGTACTTGGTAATCATTTTATATTTCCTTCCAGGTAACTGATAAAGCTGTTGAGCAGCATTATGCCAAGAATAGATTTCTGTGAGTTCCCACTAGAAGTAACCCTTGAAATGAATACTCCCCAGCTATAATCACTTTTCTAGATGTTTCTGTTATCCCATTTTTAATTCGTTTGGTACCTCTGGCTTGCACTGATTTTACTCAATGTTATTTCATTTTGGTTTTAACCACAGTGTCAACAAGACTAAATGCCATATAGTAGTCTAAGTGTGTTAATGTCAGCACAGCTATCTCTGTGCACTTTATTTCTGATCTCAGAAAAAGCAGAATCAAGTATGTTTGACAAGAGCTTTTATCCATAAAAACTTCCTGGCTGGCATTTGGCATGATGTCATCTCTTCACCTTTGTTGGAGATACTTAGTCTCAGCCTTTCAATGATTGTCCTTGACCTATAGTTACCTGGATCATCTTGTTTAACCTTTAAAAATTCTGGCACAACATTTGCTTTTTCCAGTTCACAGAAACTCCCCTTAGTATGCCAAGATTTGTTAAAAAGCAACAATAATGGTTTAGACAGTTCAACTCTATTAGTACTCTCCTGTGCAAGATTTCTGGTCTGACAGAAAATTAAGGAGAAAATACATAGTTACTGAATTTTACTTCTAACTTCAAGTTTACAAGACATGAACTCCTACTAGAATCACGTGCCAGCATTTTCATAATGAAGTGTAGAGCCCTCTTCAGCATCTTTGCTATGATGCTTCAACTAATTTCAAGTGTTTCTGTACCTCACAGATGTAAAATACAGGAAATATTACACGGACATCTTGTTTTTTATATACTTATCCCACCATATGTATCTCCTCTATTATTTCTCTCTTCCTCCCAGCATTTGCCTACATTTTATGGGAAAGCCTGGAAGTTTTACATTATAAGATTTAAGGACAGATACCTGAAAAAGAAGAAGTCAACTTGTGTATGGTCTTGTAAGCAACGTTCATGGCTGTATCCGATAAAATGTTTAGAAACTTTGGGTTCAGCTAATGTTAACAAATAATCAATGTAATAACCCTGGTTTTGGCAAACTCCCTAAAATGTAGGGGTTTGAACTCAGATTGTATTTAAACACTAGCCCTTTAAATCTGGCATGCATTATTTCTGAAGCTATGGATTAAATATCTTTCATCTGCTGTTGCATCTTAATGGCATTTACAGTAGCAGGTGGAAAGCCAAAATGCTGAACAACAGTTTCTGTCTTATTGCCTTACTTTATCCAAAAATACAGGTGTAAAAATTTATTTTGAGAATATAATGACAATAAGTAAAATGGTTCAAATGAAATGTTAAGAAGGTTTTTTAACAGTTTAGTGGATTCACCATTGGTTACAGCTCTTGTTTGCCAAACTGAATTCCTAACGAACTGCCAGGTATATGTACTACATCCATATCAGTTTGAAGCATATTTGAATATTTCTTTAAATATTTAACCTCAACTTCCACTCTCTTATCGGTATAAAATACAACAGAACAGTGGAAATAAAATGTTTTTGTGAATGCCTTCAGTATGTGTGGATTAAAAAAGAAAACTTTTTTACCCTCTAGGTAAGAATGTAAGAGCAGTACAACTTGCCATTAACTTAAGAATTTGCCTGTGAAGTTCTCTGTAAAATGGCAAAACTGATTGCTTGTGGGAGATGGGTTACTTAAGAGTAAATTTTCCCTGACATTTGGCTGATCCCACCATTCTTGATTGACTTTGTAAAGCCTCCTGGATCACTACACAACACTAACTCACCTCCTGATGTATCAAGAGGAATAAAAAAGGATTGGTTTTCTTTCTTCCACATCAAGAAAGCGACTGTATTAATGCACTGTTATGCACAATCTCCTACAACCCAAACATAACAATGTAAAATAATTTTAGGATTCTTTATGCTTTGATTACATCCATTGATGTACTGCTCTAATGTCTAAAAGTTCTTTCCAGTGTGGTACACAATGGCTTATTTTTAAAAGTAAACTTTGTCTGGATGAAATTTTAGTTTTGTTAGTTCCTGAGTGGGTTAGTTCCTCTTTTTCTTTCATCTGTTTGCACACCAGATCTAGACAACTTTTTATAAGCTCCATTATCAGAGAGTATGAGACAATAGCTAACACAGGCTACAGGTGGACTCTCAAAGAACTGTTTTAAAAGACCAAACCCTAAAAAAGTATGATAAACCTTCTTAATTTCAGTGGAGATTCTTTACATAGGGATTTGGTTTCCTGGGATCGAAATAGCCTTGCAAGTGGAAGAAACAACTCAAAATAATGTATTTAATGAATACCAGTTTTAGTGACCAACAGAAGCAGGTTAAGGAAGTATCTTCTACCTGCTGGGATTCTGGTTCTCTGTACAAGGTATCTCTCAGGTCTCGAGGCTTCAAGTCTTCCTACAGGGTGACATCTATTTTCTACTGATTCTTTTTTTGTTTGTTTCAGCAGGTGAAACATGAAGTATTTTTAGTCAGTTCTACTTTTACCAATACAAAACACAGGGTCAGTACCAAGTAAACTGTCATGCTGGTTAAAAATCCTTTGTCAATGTTTCTCAGCTCCCCTATCATCTCTACAGTAACAGAACGTTATCCATTAGCTAAGAGACTTTCTACTTCTAGCAGTCAAAGAGTGGAAAGAAGACTATGAATACAAAATAAATCCAAAATGTAAGTTTCAATTTAATATTTAAAAAATATTTTAAAGCCCCATAGTATTTTCCAATATAAAAACAGATAGAGGTCCAATTGGTACGGAGACAGAACCATGATAACACTTGTGCAGCTCAGTTTACATACATAATTACCCAAAGAATGGTCTAAAACATCAGAAACTTGCTCCCAAATTTCTGTTTACAGGCAACATAAACCCAATGTAAACAATTCCAAGTAGCTAAAAAAAAAAGATACAACATATATGTGCTTTTTGCCTGTGCTGCCAAAAATAACTTTGGCTGACATGATATAACTACCAAAGCATTTGTTAACATAATGTTATTTACTTCCTTGTTTTGTCTAACTGCAAAGTTTATTTTGTGCCTGTGCATGTTTGCACTTTTATTCTGTTCTAGACCATGATTTCAAAGAAACATGGGTTTGTGCAAGAAATATTTCATCTATCAGTCTGGAACATTCAAGGCAACATTCCTAGAGCAACATCATGCAAAAAGGCAATTTTCCCATTTCATTTATGATCAGAAGTTATGAAGAAAGACAAGGAATTTACCCGATTCCTGGAGATAGCGATACACCAAGAAATTCACCTCGTCACTGGTTATGCTCATCTTAGCCCAACCTCAATATGATGAGGTTTATGAGAAGTGTGATCCACGCTCTGTTCAAAGGGAGAGAAAAGAACAGTTTTAGTTTTATCTAAATTTACTATGAAAGGTGTTATCAAAACAGAGGTGAGAATTGTTAAGGTATTTAAAGATGTCATAAAGTTAGTAGAGCTGTAACATCCCAATGTGAGGGATCCATTAAATATTGTTAATCAAATACTGAGGCTGTACTCCACCTTTTATTACAATTCAGGAGCAGTATTTAACATACATGAGAGAGGCAGAGGGAGCATTTTAAATATTGGAAGACTTTTCTAAGGTCAACTGCTTTACTTGTGTGGCTTTACTACAGGTTCTTTGGAGACTTCTCTTTACTGCGTGTTTTCAGAACAGTCATGTATAACACACCAAATTATACGATTTTTTGCAGCTCTGAATTTGTAATTCATCTTTTTGTCCAGCTGTTCACCCACTGAAGACATCATTACAAAATCACGTTATGCAACGAATGGGGCAGGAGGGGAAGAAAAAGAGAGAGAACACTATATACCTTGAGCCAACAAGGAAGACAAATATCCTTGCATTATATAAAGCCGTAATATTATAATGTCTCTGTTGATTAATGTTGAGCAAGAATTAAACTCCAATTTTTCATTTAAGTAATTGCAATCTTTAGGATGACGGTTCTACATTACTATTTTGGGCATATACTCTGGTAATAAAAACACCGGGTTTAGATGATAAATTTGTTTTGAACGTTTTCCATTAAACCTTGGTGATTCATTCCTGTTTGGGCATCCGACTTAAGTAGTTTGGTTTTAAAAGACCTAAGTGCTCCTCAGACATAAACTCTGCAGCTGTGTCAGCCACACCATACCTATAAGTGATCACACAGAGCTTTGGCCGCAGAGGCGCACACGGGGCTCTCACCGCGCGCTACAAATGAAAGACCGTAGGCGTGTGCCGGCTGTTTTGATTTCCCGTATGTCTCTTCTTGGCAAGTGGAAAGGTCGTCTTTGTTCATCGAAAACCTCTTCAGTAATTCCTGCTGCCTAAAGTAGCACCTGCTACTGCAGGCGATGGTGATCAACAACGCTTCCCCTGCTGATGGTTTAAACCAGCAGGTCACTCATGACTGTAACAGATGTCTTTGCATATTTATGTAAATGGAGGTCTTTTGAACCCTGGTAAGCCTTTTATTATCCTGGGCTGTATTTCATCAGTAGCTCAGATACTGGTTTTCCATATGAAACCATAGTTTGCTAATTTGGCAGACATCTTCCTCAAATACTGGAGTCTTAGTTATTACAGTTTGCATTTCATGGAGAACAAGAAGAAACAAAGTAGTGAAAATTATTTGGTCTCGGTAAGGAAAATTTCATCTCCTTTGGAAAGGATGAATGCTTTCTCCTAAGATTCTGGCTGAGGACAGCATCAGCTGTATCCAACATCCATTCCTGTCACACACGCCACGTATTGCCCTGGCCACTCATTCTCTTTTCTTCTCAAGCCCTCATCTGTAAAATGGGCTCAAACTTCTCTGCCACATGATTAGGAGACTGGAAGCACTGATAGTGGTAAGGACTGAAGTTAAGCCAAGGCTGGCAACTGCAGACAGTGAAAGCACCACTTCCAGTATAACTTTATACACACTTCTGCCAGATAAACAGGCTTGGACCTGAATAATTAATGTAGCCTCCTGTGCCCTTTTTGCATAATCATCTCCATACAATGAAGAACAAGACAGACATTCACATCAACAGTTTAGGCCATTTTCATCTCTGAGTGCTTAAAATACATCTGTATCGTTGCTATGGCCATGATAGCAATAAATCAAGAGAATTTGATAGCTGTTGGTTGAAACCCCCTCCCCACTTTAAAAGCATTTTAAAAATAGCTGCTTCAGAGTTTGGTGGTAGGAAAGTTGGTAAAGATGAAACCGCTTACAAAAATTCAGTTTCAGCAATGACGTACTCTGTGGTAAGATGAACTTCATAAAAAGAAAAGAAAAAAATCAAAAAACTTCAAATGCCATTTCTGGGTGCATCCGGACAATTTAAGACATTAACGTGGTATTTCCCACATACAGTGGGTTGTTTTGGGAAAGGGGAGGCAAGGGAAAGGAAGAATGTTGGGTTTTGTTTGTTTTTCTAAAGATGACTTTTCTTAAATTAATTAAAATCAGCGAAAATCAGCATGACTGCAAAATAGTGTCCCAGCTCCATGAAAAAAAACCCCTATAGCAGCTACCATTCTATCAGAATCCCAAGCACACCCAGTAATAGTTGGATTTACAATGCATTTTCTCTGAAGTCAGTCAACAGGAATTACATTGGCACATGTGTCAGATCATATCTTTATACACACATTGTTACCATGCCACAAATAACCAGATGATCTCCACTCATATATTTAAGGTTTCTTCTCTCCCACTGATGCCAGTGTAGCAATCAGATACACAACTGTAAAGCTTTTACCCATCCAAAGCAAGACACAGATTTTGGCTTTTACCCAGAGAAATCTATTCATTAGAAATTTGGCTGACCACACTCTATTTCATTAATGCTCCTTCTGATTCTCTTCTTCTCTGCAAATAAATAGTCCAAATAAAAGTAGCTAAAAAAGACATGGTGGGGAGGAGATGAGCATCCTTATGTTTTGTGTATCTCCAAGACTGATTCATAAGGAACAAATAACTAGCCTCCCCCTCAATATATTTTTTTAAATGCAGAAATGTGAACTTCTGTTTCTTCACAGAAACTTTCAGTTACCACTGTGATAGATTTATTTTTGCTAATTGATGGCCTCCTTTTAATACTGACAACTGGTATTACCTAGATTAATAGTTTTTTAAAAGAAATGAAGTGCAGTTTATAAACAATACTGATGTGCCTTTGGAGACATCTCACATTTAAACCAGCAATAACATCTTAATTCTTCAAAATGTCAAAAGGATTAACAAAAAGCATTCAAACGTGTTTGAACTTTCTTTACTTGAAACACTTTTTTCTGCAGCCAATTACACATAGTGGGAAGTTCTATTTACTTCAGCCTCACTTCAAAAAAATTCAGCTTGTGATCCTGTAGATATTTAAGAATGCCCAAACATGTGACCTGAGCCAATTAAG
This sequence comes from Chaetops frenatus, assembly GCA_013400775.1. Classification (NCBI taxonomy): domain Eukaryota; kingdom Metazoa; phylum Chordata; class Aves; order Passeriformes; family Picathartidae; genus Chaetops; species Chaetops frenatus. The sequence continues at coordinate 140,041 of VZTR01025231.1, forward strand.
GCTTCCCAAAGTATAATGGATGCAAAACATACAAACCCCATCAGTGGATGGATGGGTTGTCAAGATGGTGCAAAATTCAGCGTAACACTTATTTTGAACAAAGCTCTTAGTTCCATCAGCATAGGTTTGCAGAAATGCTTCCCATATAGGGTTAAAAATCTGGGATATTACCCCAAATACCACCATTGTGCTTCTAGGGCTGCTTGTCTTTTGCTGAACCAAATGGCTCACCTGGCATTCACTGGCTCCAGTGAAGCTAAAACTGCAGCACACTTCTCTGTGCTCTGGGCAGCCAGGACAGCCTCCTTCCCAGAGTAACCACAGGACCCGATTTGGCTCTGTGCACCGACATACCAGTGCTCTCAAACTAAACCTTCCTGGAGCACTGGGAATGCTGCTAATGGGCCATGCAAGTGGCTCTGGAGAAGGCAGCCTCGCATATAGCCAGGTCAGCTAAGAATAGTCTATTTACATCCCATCATCCCCTTCCTCAAGGACTGCTCTTCCTTTGCCAGGCATATTTTAGCACTGCTGCCGTAAATAAGGGAGATCTGGGTGAAGAATCAAGGGAAAATAACCTTTTCAATTTTGAAATAGCATCTGAAGACTCAACTCCTCTGCCTCTTTTCTAAATGATGGTCACTGGATCCTCCAGGGCCATGTCCTGCCCTCCAGGCCAACCCCGGGGCTGGGGACGGCCAAGGTTTTTTCAGGAAGTGAGTTTACATTTGCTACTTGAACCAGCATGTCATCCATAGAAACTGGGAAATACCAGTCAATCTTCCACTCAGGAAGGCGGAAACAGGTCAGACATTTAGGGAAAACACCTAAACTAAAACGTAAACCTGAAACCTAAATAGGAACTCAGCCACTTCCCATTTGTGCATCCAGCCCTGCTGACAGAAATTTATCAGATGGCTGGTCTGGCCCTCATCTTACACCTTGAAAAATGCTGTAAGCTCCAGTCTGCTTTAACTGAGTGCTGAGCAGTTGTCAACTTCTTGGGAGGGGTTTTTTTGGGTCACCGTGGTAAAATAAACATTGTCCCCTTCTTCCCCCATGCCCACCTCGCCTCCAAACCCCAGCTGAAATACACAAATTTTCATTTATCTCCTGCAGAGGCCAAAATGTCTTTTCACAACTGGAATTTTAATGATGACAATAACATTGTCATTTAAATGATAGGGAGGTGTGAAGAGAAATTGTGCATTTGCTTTGGGGAAAAAAAGGCAAAAAGCAGAGGCTCCATAAAAATGAAAACATTCCAGAAAGTTCAAACATTTAATGTTGACTTGACTTGATGCCCTGCTGCATGGGAACCAGAGTTCAAACACTTAAGCTCTCATTTTCTCACCCAAGATGGATCTGTGCACCCAAGTGCATCACTCAGGACCTAATACAGTCTCCTTATCTCAGAGAAAACAACGTGAACGTAATTACTAAAACAGACTCTAAGAGGGCACTGTGGCAGCACAGCCAAATCAAAGTGTTACTCTTTTGTAGATGCTCCATAGTTTAATGAAAACATTTCCCAAAGCCAAAAGCCACTGCTCACAAAATGAGTCATTTAGGCAATCTCTGTGTTTTCTGTTGAAAAATACTTTCATCAGAAACTTTCAATGAGCCCTACGCTTCTGTATTTCTCGGATGTGTCTTACCATAGAGCCAGAACAGAGTCAGTAGCCAGCAGCTCTTCCCCAAAGGCTAACGAGCTCTGCTTGGCCCTCACCAATGCATTCCTCAGTCTTGGCTTTCATCACAGCTGCCTCTTCTCGTGGAGAAACTCCAGTATACTGCTTTCTCAAAATGCCAAACCAAACTTCTGGGAGAGGAAAAGAGCACACTCCACTTCTTCTCCCCTCACAGTCTCTCCTGCCATTTCAAGAACCTAAAGAGCAAAACATCTTTTCTTCACAAGTATCCTGACAAGGGAATTGAGACCATCACACTCCTTCTGATTACAAGGTATGAAGCATGCAAGAATAGTTCTTTCCTAACTCCACTCATGTCAGTGACCAAATTAACAGTGAACCCTGTTCAAAATGCAGCTTGTGCATGAACAACTTCCTGACTCCTCCTTGTAAGGCCTGATCAAGACACCTTGCTTCAAAAAAACTAAATCTAAAATATAAACAGTTGCCCATTCTAGAGATCTTGCACTTAAGAAAGCAAATAAAGATGTGCTCACAGTAAGAGCTGCACTGCATTTCCCTGGCCTTTCTTAATGAGGACGTAACTATCTTCACTCTCTAACTGATCACCCCATGTCATCCAAACCATTTAGTGAAAAAAATAAGGTGATTCAAATATCTCAAATCTATTGTTCTATGCTTGTTACAGATGTTCAAGATGTCTTTGCATCACTTATGCTGTTAATATTTTGAAGTTTTCTTTACAAGAGCAGTAGCAACTTGTTTTGGAGAAAACAAAAACTGAGATTCCCCAGAACAGAGCGATCTCCTTTGGGAATGGTTATTGAGTTGTACAATATGCACTGTCTCACTTAGATGTCTGTCACCCATGTTTATAGCACATCAGTAAGGACAGGGACCTCAATAACAGAAGGCAATAGGCTTGTCAGAAATCCTGCACTGCCAAATGTTAAGCCTGGCTCTTATTTTGGTTTTAAGTCTATTTATTTACAGTGACCTTCTGCTGATTTTTAAAAGACCACACTAAACCAAAACAAACCCGGGGGGCCACAGCTCAGTCCCGTTCTCACTGCTGCCTGTAAGACCACACTCCAATGAAAAGTTGTAAAAACTGAATCTGTACCTGAGACCTTCAGGAAAAAAATGTCATGGATATAAAAAAAGCCTGCCTCAGATCCTGACACATTAGGGTATCTCATACTATTAGCCAGTGAGCTCAACCATATCAATGTTCCAAGCCTGGTGCCAATCAGACAAAAAGGTGAAAAACCACCTACAGATATGTGGTAGTTATCAATTAACCTGCAATTCTGTCTTCAAGAGTTCACTCTCAATGAATCAAGTGCTGTAAGGGCAAACCTGGCAAAAATGAGGTTTTCATTCAAATAAAATCAAAATGTTGTTCAGGAAGAAGGTTGGTTTACTATGCGAAATCTATAAAGAGCTGCCTTTGAACAGATGAATCTGTTTTTAAATCATAACCTTGCCTACTGTATTTATTATTTTAAAAATGTGCAATGAATGATCAAAATGGTTGCCCTGTCCTGGAAAAAAATGTTAACAAAATAACACATAATCCAGCAAACTATCAAAAACTAAAATTACGGGGAAAAAAAAGTATCACAAAGATAGTTATAAAAATGATTTGGCCAGTTAAACACTTTGGTGGACATCATTGTAGAAAGCTTTATTTCTGCATGAATACTACTTATCATTAAATTATAAATTACATTTCAAACTGAAGAGCCATTTGGAACCAAACCCATATCTATTTATTTAAAGAAAGGGCAACAAGAGATATTCCAACAATTCGTAAGTGCTATTCAAACGTTTTTCAATTAATCAACAATTCCCAGAGCGAAATAACTAATCATCAACAAAAGACAAGCATTTAATCACCAAATTCCCAGCAAACTTTACTTCCTCTATCAAAAGATTCTGAACTGTGCATCAGATCTTTCATACTTATAATCCCTTAGTTTGATCAGGTTGTTTTTCAGTTCTCAGCTAGTTTACTTAATTACATCAGCCTCCAGCATTTCAATTCTAAGAGTTCAAGTGGATCTTTTCCAACTGCCTTTGCTGTAGAATGAAATGGGTTTTCCAGTATTGATTTTTCCTTTTTGTCTCTTTGCTAAGGGGAAAAAAATGAAAAAAACCCACAACTGCTCTTCTTAATTAGTGCAATTGTGTTATACCTCTTTTATAGCTTCATTCTAAGAAGAGACACCTTCAATTTTTTTTAATAAACAGAAATATTATTTACACTAATGTATTATATGGAAAGCTCTGGGAAGCCAAAGAAAGACTAATGGGAAAGCAATAGTTGACATTAGACCTAGAGCTTGCAAACAAAATGAAAATAATTAAAAACAAAAAAAAAAAAAGAAGGAATTACAGAGGCCTAAGAAATCAAAACACATGATTGGATTTAGTTTGAGAACCAAGATACCTCATCACTCTTGGAACAACTGAAGTCAATTGGGAATGCTGCCACTAATCAGAACCAAGGATTTTCTTCCTTACATGAGCACAAAATGGCAATTAGGACAAACCCAGGGACAATGGTATGTGTCCACTCATTTAAAACCAATTAGGCCAAAATACATGATTGCCTGATGGTGCAGTAACCGACTGTCTGTGTGTGCGTGTGTTTCCATGTACGTCACACAACAAAAATGTGCTTTAAATCTTACAAGTAGTGCTACGTGCTCAAAAATGTTACGGAAGATTGCAACTTTAAAAAGAGGGCATAATTGCTCCAGTGATATCCCATTTTCTTTAATTTTGGCAAGAGGGCAAATGTATTAACGCTTCCTAAGATTTATCTTTTCATTTAATATACCTGGATTTTTGCTAAAGCCTCGACAAAACAAAATACTGGCATTTAAATTTTTCATTTGTACTTCACATTGAGAGTTTTGAGGTGAAATGAATGTGATTGCATGAGTTCCTACCAGAACTGGCTGTACCTGATTCAGATGTGAGTAAAGTAACATGGCTGAACTTTTAGAATGAACATTCTCCCCAAAAAGCTAGAATAAAGTGCTGTTTCTTTTTCAGCTAACGCGTAATAGTAAATACACACTGAAATAAATGTGAAGTATCTTGAGTCCTGAGGGCACCAGCAGGCACCAACTGTGATGAGACAGGCCATGGTCTAGTAGAGAAACACTGGCTTTGAGGTGACACCGTTTGGCTGGGACACAAAAGGAGCTTCCAGAAACCTCCAAAAGGCTCAGAGCCATCTGCTATATGGGCAGTGGGGATTACCAGCCACTGCACCCATTTTAAATGAGGCAACTGCAGGGCAAGGAACACAAGAGCGATGGGCCCAGAAGGATAAATGAGAGACAGTCTGAAGGCCTTGCCCAAAAGACAATATCTGCATAAGGCTTTTTTGATTATTTCTGAATTTTCTCTTTGCTGCTAAAAATGGTAAAACTGGTAGCTGGGGTCAAAATTCTGATTTTTCCAAACAGATCTGAGCGTGCAACTGCAGAACTGGGTTGTGACTTGATCGTGCACCTTATCTTTGAAGAGCGAGGTAAGGATAAAGCATCCGTGTGGGTTTTTTTTACCATGTTCCTTACACAAACTGTTTCCTATACCACCCTGAGGGTAAATCCTCGTTATAGAAACCAGACCACTACCACCTTTCTGGTTGCAGTGGTGTCAGTGCCCAGTACAGTGGCAGGTGCTTCCAGAATCCAACATGCTACAGACAGGTGGCCACAGAAGTGGCATGCAGACGAGTGAGTGCAAAGAGCTTTGAGACTTAGTCCTGTACCTTGTCCCTTTGTCCCAGAGCTGTGGGGCACCCCCAAAGCTCTCCAGGCAAGTGTCAGCACAGACACAGCACCGCCGCCACACAGGAGGGCCTGTCTGTCCACATACCTGCAGGTTTGTGTGCTACATCCCTCCACAGGCCCCAGATATCCAGCAAAACCTGTTTCAATTCCATGCGTACATGAATTTCATCCTGGCTTAGTATCTTTCAGGACTCCTCGACACAAGTCCAGTTGGAGAAAAACTAACAGTCTGGTACTACTGTCTCAGACAACACTGGTAACTTGCGTGATAAAGTCTGCTCTTGGACTCAGCAAAGCTCTACTTGAGATAAACCAACACAAATCTGTGCTAGGCTAACCAACCTACAGTTTTCTAGCCATGCAGGCTGGCCCCACACAGCTACAGGCTCCTGGAAGTAGAGAACAGGAGAAGGACCAGAGTTGTTCACTGCATGGGGGAGGTGGAGATGGGCAGATCCCTGACACCTCACGATGTGGGATCTGCCCGGTGAGCAAGAGCCCCGAAGGTCTAGAGAGCAGCAGGGAGCTGCAGCAACTCAGCTAGTTCGTGTCTGGATGGCTTCAGGCAAAGGGAATGTGCAGCAATGTCATTAAGGGGGTGTGTTTTTATTAGTTTCTGCTAGTAAGTTTAGCAGATGTTACTGGAAACAGTTTGATGTTATTTTTCCATAATTTTCAACATTTTTTTTCCCCCTCAGCAAGCAATGGGAGTAGATCTTGCCACATATTTCAACCTTCACTTATTTCCCCCGTAGTATTGTTAAAAATGTATCGGAAGATTTTCTTTATTTTTATTATTATTACTGTACAAAGGGAAAAAAGAATTGTCCCCATTTGTCTATAATTCCAAAATAGCTGAAAGGATTATACTCCAAATGAATGAGGAAAAATACTTTTTAGACTCACAGCATGGAAAATTTCACCCCTCAAAACTAGTATTTTGTAAATTTTAGAATATATAAAAACAAAGAACTATAATGGAAACTATTTCAAACTTTTATTATGGCAGTTCCTATTATAAACTATTTATAAAGATTTTAACCATGGCTATAAATACTTCATGTTTTCCCTTGAATAATCCTAAGAGAATGTCAATGTTGAAGGCTGTAAGGACAAAGATTACATAGGGCAGCACAGTAGAACAGAAAAATATATACATAAATTCAGCATATTTCACTGCTGTGTATTTAGACCTTAGTGGAAATCTGTTGCAGCATTTTTGTGTGTGCGTGTGTTCATTTTTTTTCAACATAACCATTCGGCTTATATTCGTTTGAGCTCTGGAGAAGGGTTATTAAATGTCTCCATTTTATGGAAAGTATAGGACTAATTTCCTTGTTGGAAGATGAAGAGGGAAGAAAGATGCATGGAGGGACATAATTTGCTTTTAAAGAATGCCTGCAGAAACTTCTAAGTAACCACTAAAGCGAAAAGCTTTCACATTGTTAAATATTTTACAGAGAAACTTCCCATTAAAAATCAATACAAAGAATTAAGGGTGAGAAACTTCTGTCTTACAAAAACGACCTCAACCACCAACTTCAGATACTGATTTCTCTTTAACTTTTCCTCTCAATGTTCTATAGTCAGGATTTAAACAGCTAAGAAAAATTCACACACAGTGTATCTAGTAATATAATCCAAGTTGTACAACACTATTACACATATTATCTGCCTTTTCAGCCATTCTCCCCCCTTTACATTATCTGCCTTTTCAGCCATTCTCCCCCCTTTACATGCTGTAATAGTCCGAGAGGGGTGAGGCAGTCTCTCTGTCATTTCAGACTTTCCTGGCTTTCTGTGGGTGAAGAAGGAACAAAGAGAATCACATTTCTGGTGGCAGCATCATGAAGTCCTACACAGCCCTATTATAAATAGCAAAGTCTATAGATTAAAAGGCAATGCTAAGAGGAAAGCTTTTTAACCTACTTTTTGAAAAAGCTAAACAGCCTAGAAACTAAGATGAACTAAAAAAATCCTTGGGGAGTCAGAGACAGACATGACATAATCTAAGGTTTTCATTAAAAAAATTTTAGTTAAATACTTCTCAGGAAGGATTTTAATATATTATGACACAGCTATTAGTTAGCTCAGATTAAATTAAAAAAGCACTCCCCTGCTTTAAAAAATCAAGATACAGAGAACTGAAGCCTTAAATCCATACATACAGAGTTAGAGAAGCTTTGAAAGGTTTTAATCCCTGGACAAGGATCACTTTATCAGAGAATAAAACGATTCTATATTTTTGGCCTTCCCCCTAAGAAGGACTCTAGGGAAGCTAGAGGTGATCAGAAGGGTTGAAGCAGGTGTCAATCATATGCTTGCTATTACAGAAATATTATAAAAGCTGCCGAACACCAGTGGGATTTTGGATGCCCACAGGCTTTAGGGTGACAGGCTGGAGGGGATCTCAGGAGGTCTCTAGTCCTACCCCTGCCCAAAGAAGGGCCAGCTCTGAGGTGAGACCAGGCTGCTCACGGCTGGCAGACTTCAGAGCTTGAAAACCCTCCTTGGACAGGGATGGCACAGACTCTTGGGGTGGCCTGCTCCACTGCCTCACTCCCCATGGGAACACCTCGGGAAAAGCTCCTCAAACCCAGTCCAAACCTGTTGCAATTTGTACCTCTTGTCTCTCACCCTCCCAGCCTGTGCCATCCATCTCAAGGGCTTCCTGTGTGTGCTGGGGGCTGTCAGGTGCCTCCCTGACATCCCTTCTCCCCACTCCCTCCTCACAGTGTGAGTGTTCCAGCCCCACTGCCTTGCATCCTCTCCAGGCACCCTCCAGCTTGTCCACATCCTTCCTGTGCCAGGTGACTAAACCAGATGCAGTATCTGGATGTGGTCTGACTAGAGTCACGCAGACAGGGACAATCCCTTCCCTTGATCAACTGGCTGCACTCCCACTCACACTGCCCAGATTATTTGTGTCTTCTAGTTCACACAAAAAGAAATTACACTAGGGTTGTACAGAGGCAAAACATTCACATGGCAAAATGAACATCAGTACCAGCATGAATTCAAGGGAAGCCATTTTTCCAAACTGGAACAATCTTACTCATTGTCCTCTTTACTAATTTTATTTGGAAAAATGAAATTTTATTTGGAAAAGACCTGCAGGAAGGTAGATAGGGTAACACTCCATACTGTCATGCCTATTATATCTTCTAAGGATACTGTAACTAAGTGGGTATTTCAGTCATCCAGCTTCTGGAACATAATTCTCAAAGACTAGTTAGCTATGAAATTCCCTCTACAAGGAATGGGGAGAGTTATGTGCCAGTTTCAAAGATTTATGTGTTTTCCTGTAGACGTGGATTAGACACTTGTCTAAGACTGGGATTCATTGCTTCAAATTTCCGCTCCAAATCCAGGCTCCAATTTATATTTTTGGCTGTGGAGAACTGACTCAGAACTTTTATTAAAAAAAAAAAAAANGGAAGTAGTATAACAGATTTAAGAGATGAAGATTAAAGTATTCACTTAAGAATTAGCAGGTTCAAACCTGCATTTTCCAGCTCCCGGGAGAGCACACTTTACACCTGGTTACAGGTTGCTGAACCACTATGGAGCAAAGAATGAGAGACTTACAAGGACCAGGAAAAGCCGCGAGGATCTGTAACCACTCTTAATTAATAAATCACTTGTTTATTGCAAGTACCTGGCTGCTGAATCATGAATCATACACATTTCAGTATTTTTCAGCATCAATGAAAAATTGATTTAAACATGAGCATTTGTCCAAAGATAAATTTTCTTTCATTTTTTCTGCTCTTCAGCACTCTTTTTTACATATGTTTTACATTTCCTTATTAAGAGAAGATAAAATTGGTCTCCTTTTTTCCACAGAAACTCAAGGGCCTTTGTAGTATTACGCAAGGAGCAGACATCAACACCTACATTTAAGCATGACATATATAAGCTTATATTATCATTTATAATTTGACTCCATTTTAACTATTTGGACTGTAAAGCTCCACAGTGAGTCTTTGCCTCAGGCAAAATTTTTTTTTCTGGAAGGCAGAAGCAAAAATAGTTCAGTTGTTCCAGAGTGAAGGTGTGGAAAACCCAATCATGCCAATATTTATACAGTTTCAATGTTTCAATGAGAATATCTAGTGGCTCTATATTTTGGAGCAGGGATCTGACGTATGGGAGAGGCTGCTCTCATGGCAAAAGTGCCTTTGTTGTCACACTGAAAATCCATGCAAATTTGACTAAAATAAAGCCTTCTGAAAATACTACTTGTATACATGTTGCACAGGTTTGTTATTAAAATATTTTCCTTGTATTAACTTTGCTTCCTACTCAGGAAGGCAGTGCTGTCTCTGACAAAGGCTCCTGTCTGACAGATCAGAGCCTTTTTGCACAAGGGAAAGCAGACACAGGCTGATGCACGGGAAAGGGTGAGGGATGGGACAAGCACTGGGAAAGGCAAAGGGCATCATGGCTACAGGCTTATGGACAGCTGAGACGGTGGTCTCAGGTGTCTTATCTCACTCCAGATAGCAATACTTTCTTCCCAACAAGTATTTCAGAGGGGAAAAACTATTATAATAAAATAGGATTTTTAAATTTCTCTGCTGTCCTTCATACTAATTTTTATCAGTCACTTATTCCTGCAGATCTAGACTGGATGATCTTTAATGCTCTGTAGCTCTATTTATTTGCATCTTAGTTTTATTATTTTTATGAGTCAAGGATTTTTCTCCTAAGCACTCGATTATAAGACTTAGCTAGTTTAGGGAAATATTTTTTAAAAAATTGAAGTGTATAATTTAAAAAACAAAGAGTAAGATTCTTTCCCCTCTCCCATGCTTCTTTCTCAGTTAAGCACAGACTTTAATAGCATAGCTGTTTCCTTATAAGGACCTGTATTTTACTTGGATCAAATTTAATTTGAAAATTGCTGAAGTTTTAAACTCTTAATAAACTGTTAATATTTAGTCAACTCCTTTGACCGTAAAAAATGCACACAAACACTTTTCAATGCATACATATTCTCAGGGATTGCATTCAAAGATAGAAAAGAAAAAAACCAACTTCTTGCCAACACCACTTTTAACATGGCTCTGCTGTCAGTGAGCAGTACTGTGGTACTATAAACTAGAAAAAGGCCATGAAACAAAATCCATCAGTGAAGAGTGGTCACTAAAGTTTTTACTGACTACCAGCTTGTACAGTGCTGACCTGGAGCTCTTGACAAAAGGGATATTCTAAACCCTACTGCCTGCAAAGAAAACCATAAGACTCACAATCATGCAAGAATTTATTCCTTTCTCTTCTTTAATAAATGACTCAGAATTTAGCCTGACATTTACAAATGCTTACAATCCCTCAGGTCCAAAAGACAGGTTTGCTACACCAAATACACTGGTGAAGATGATCCTCCTTCCAATGAAAAACTTTCACTGTGAAAGAAATCTTAAAAACAGAGAAGGTTTCACCTTTTCTGCATTTCATACCACTATATCACTGTTGCCTGACTTTTGTTCTCTTTAGGAAAAGGAAAAAAATATTGGGAAAAAAAGGAAAAAGGGAAAATACGACCACAGGTATTTCCATAGGAAATTTTCCTTTTTAGCTGCTAACACTTTAAGCCCTACCCTATGTACAAGTCTTCCATGATTATTAAAACTGCAAAATTCTCTCTAACACATGTAGTCACGAAAATGCAATGGAGACCTGTTAAACAAACAAGTTTAAATGGTTTTATTTTATGTGATCTAACTAGTAATTATAGCATGTATCTTTTAAAATCTTTTTAAATTCTCAGTTTTCTAATTTTAAGACCTGACCTGGACACTCCAATACAGCATTTATCATACCCCCAGATCAAGCAAGTCAAGACTTTTTTGGGGGAGGGCAGGAGTAATAATTCAGGCACATTTCACTGACAAAGAAAACTGCTTATAATTAGTAATAAAATTTGCATTCCTTTTGGAAGGTTTACAATATAAAGTGTAGCAAAATAAAACAATATATATTGTATAAAATCAATAATGATAAAGATAGTTTAAGAAAAGTATAGTTTTATGCACATGCAAATGCCAATTTTCCCATTAAGAGGCGACTCTCCCGCCTCAGGAGTTAACAGTGTCAGCATTAATGACTTTTTATTGTTCTGTATTTTGAAAGAACTCTTAAAACACAAACAAACACATCTTAAATATTTCTCTGTAGGTTTTGGTGTTACACAGAGGCTCTCAGGACGTGTCATCAACAGTTCAACCATTGTGGTCGTAAGGCACCACATCCATTCCCTTCCAAAGTGAAGGACCACACTGCATTTGAGCCACAATGTGAGCATAAATGTAAAAGCATGTTTCACAAATTCACACCTCTAGCGTCTCTGATCATTTCAGCTGTTAGTAACAAGAACCACATAATTTCTACTGTTCCTCAAAAAGCAAAACTAACAACAGCCCTTCTAGTTCCACCTGCCTAATAATGCCAGTGCGTAAGGACAGCTCTTAATGCTTCTGACGTATTAAAAAAAGATCAGCAACATTCACCCATCCCATGTGTCAGCTGCTCACCTGCCCCCCAGTCCTGCTTTAATTGAGCTTTCAGCTCCTCCTGGGTCTGTCTTGGTTACAGCAGCAGCAGCCAGCAGAGCTGCATCTATCCTCTCTACCCAGCTCCCACAAAGCTCCTCTTAATTCATGCGGAGGGTGGCTGACATACTCATGGTGATGGTTCAAGACCTCTTGACTGAGCTGCATATTTTTTACTATAAAAATAAAGGAGAAGTGGAGGAAGGAAAAGCCTGGGGACAAGAAGTCAAATATATTTCTGTGAGTGCAGAGGTAGAAGTAAATAACAAACAAATCACTTACTTAAAGTGAGTTATAATTAATCCAATAGCACCATGAATGCATGCATAGTATAGCTGTTACTTCATCGCTAAGTATGGTCCTGTTCTGTATATTATCAAATTTGCCAACTATTCTGTAAGACATATGAAGTCACTAAGATGCAATGGATATCTGTTAATATTAAATGAGACCCTTATTTTACTTCATGTGAGCTAACCAGTGAGAGAATAATGTCTCAATTCTTATAATCACTTTTCTAAGCAAACATTCTGTTTTATTTTTAAATTGGGGAAATCAGTTTATCGAAAATGAAAATACAACTTTTATTTAATTTTTTATAAGGATCCTTTTTGCTTATAAAGACACTTCTATTTAATTTTTGTGCTTATATGAAGTAATTTAAAAGCCAGTTGCTAAAATGCTTATGAAGTGAAGCTGGAGGGATAAACAATTTACACTTGGTGCCTACATTCAGTAATCCATAGGACACAGAACCATATAACACACAGATTATCACAGAGACATAACACATCAAGTATTTTAAAATGGGAATGTTAAAATTGAAGTTGCAAAGGCTACCAATGACCACAGCCTCTCCTGCCACCTGTTGCTGGAGTCACTTTTTCTCCTGCAAAGGCAAAACCCATTCCCTGAGCTTCTCCCTGGAACCAACCAGCTGAGCCTGAGGAGAGACATCATGAACTTGCAACATGGGCCAAGGTCTGAGCCAAGCTTGAACTGTGGGGCCTAAATTCAGGAGACTGGTGGCAAATTGCATGGTGAGAGAGCTGATGGGCAGGACTGAGCACATGGATGTACATCCTGGGGGACACAGAAGAAAAGCTTCAGTGACAGGGCAAGGACACAGGCACAGTGAAGAAGGAAGAGGCTGCCAAGCTGTGGGATGTGGCCCAGTGAAAGATGTGGTGGATGAGAATGCCAGCTAAAGAGAGGCTGTATTCTGACAGCAAAGAAATGCTTTCCTATTTAATTCCTGCTGTTTAATTGCACCCTCTAATGGTATTTAGGAAACACAATTTACTTCAGTTACAGCTGAGGCTATACAACAGGGAAGTTGCACAATTGCTTCTGCTTCAAGTTGGTATTCCAAAGATTTCACAACTCCTGGAACACCCACACTACATTCCCTCACTTGAAACCACTCAATGAAGCCCAAGAACCTGGGAAAAAAACCAGCTTCAATTTCTCCTTCCCCACAAGATCACACATGAATGAAAACTTGTATTCAGCAAGTGGAATAAATGTGTTATATTTTTTTCACTAGCGGAACAGGTGCCTGTAGCTACACCTCTTACATAAAATGACCATTTCGTCATCCAAGAAATCATCCATTTTCTTTACATGTAAGCACAATACTCACTTATGTCACTTTCAGAAGTAAGAGATTACACAGAGAAGAATGAAAAATTACAGTGTAAGTAAGTATTCCCAAGACAAGATCTGATATAATTAATATTAAATGTGAAAACACTATTTTGAAGATTTTGCCTTCATTCAGATAGAAGATCTAACTACCCTTGTATGAAGAAAGAACAGATTCTTCCACACTAAATCCTCTTTAACCTCTGGAAAAATAGAAAAAACCCCAAGTTTCTCATGGTACTGAGTATTTCCTGTATGTTCTTCCACATTCAAAAGATGTGCATCATTCCCCCTCTTTATACGATTATAATAAAGAAAAAAACCAAACAGGAGACCAAAGAGCTGCGAATACATCTCAAATCTTGTGTTAATTCAGAAATCAATCTCCCTCTGAAATCTCCAGCTGTTCCTATTTCCCATAGATCCGATTAAATTTTGGCTGAGTCCGGCATAAGTTAACAAACAAAATTTGCTAGTGCAGACAGTAGGGACATAGTGGCATGGCCCCTATCAATCTCCAATCTCAATCCAAGTTTAGCCAAAAGTGTGAAAGAAAACACAAATGTAGTTAGTTTTTGCTCAATTAATGGGGCACAGCAGAATTCTCTGTCTGTACACACTCTGCTGGTAGGTAATATAAATTAGTGACAGAACAAGCCTTTAGAGGACTCATAATCTATTTTACAGAATAGCATTGAGGTCCTTCAGACTAATACATTGTCTTCAATATAAAATGGCAGTTTTGAGGTCAGAAATGTATGGCAATAATTAGATGCTCAGTGATACACCAGACCAGGGAGGTGGTTTACTGCTAGTCTCTTAATAACATCTCCTAGACTTCCTAATAGCATTTAAAATACTGCCTGGACTGCTTGATGGGGCTGGAGAACACAGCTTTATCTTGCATATCCATTAGCAATAAAAACCGGGAGACAGACTTGTCACAGGTTATAGTGTTCAGGTTAAGGGCTTCTAGAGAAGTCATTCAGGTATGATAACCTCATTAAAACTGTGCTCAGAAGCTGCTATTGTGACACCCATGACACATTAAATGCTTGTCAGAAAACCAGTCATCATTAATATCTCTCTTTCTTCTGCTGCATATAAAGTTTGAAATTGAGTTTCACTGTTTATAGATGTGTCTGTAGTTTCAGAATTATTCTTTCTAGACTGAGCTTAAAAAAAAAAATCTAGCCAATTTTGCCCAGATTTAAGTTGTATGTCCTGCATTCTGTAGGTCAATTAAAAAATTTCAGTCCTGCTTTATAAACCATCTTCACACGAGATCATTATATAAACCATTTGGAGATAGCTGAATAAGCCTGACCAGCATGTGGTCAACTTTTTTTTGTATGATAAATTGATATAACCTCATCCAAAAACTTTCAAAAAGCCCTTCTAAAAGTGTAAAAACTTAAAAAAAAAAAAAAATTAGATATGAGTTAAACTCTAGTATTGCTCTCAGTCTTTCTCAAAAATACCAAACCTGAAATCTTAAAATATTAAGAATAATCTTAACATTTCCACTGCCTGCATGGAACCACTTCAGTTCACACGGATTCCTTCAGGGTATTCAGAAACCGTGTAGTTGAAAGTCTCCTTGTGTATTTTGTTCCATGAGATACCAGGCCATTCCCAAGGATGAAAATAGGTCTGGTTATTTCCCAACAAGTTTGACATTGTTTTGCCGTTTCCTGAATGAGCGTATCAGTCCTTGGCCACCACACAAATCATCCAGTCAGACAGGCTATTTTTATAGTTCCCAGATGGTCTTTATGTACTTTCATGCATGACATGAGCTTCGCAGGATACAACCACTCTGTCGACCTTGGTGCATGTGAAACTGTTTTCTCCAAGTAAAGAAAGGTAGGAGCTGTGTCGTACACATGGGTACATCTATTCATAGTTATGTCATGCACTTCAGCTAGCACTGCATCATCTCATTTCCACAATGTACCTTGAAATTTGTCATTGGCAGGAGTTCAATTTGTGTCATAAAAAACGCATTGTCTCCAGTTTCAGTTCAATCTAGTTATCTGCTGCTTCCAAAGGGAAATATGACAAGGCATTTGCATTCAGGAGTTGAATAGTACTTTTGACCCCAGCTCTATTTCGACAGCAAACACTCTGCCATTATCACCCATTTCTGAAATTATACTGGAGATACTATTGACAGTCAGCATCTGAATAAACTCTTCCACAAAATTCCCTTGAGGCTGTCTTCACATAGTCTTGGAAGTAGTAAGAAAAAAGTCCACACTCAAATATTTGACCTCAGCATTATTAAAACTACCTGACTGAAACATTACAAACAAATACCTCTGGGAAAGCCAGAAGAAACCACGAATTACATTCCTTTTTGAGCTATTCGTATAGATTGCTGCTTAGCAAAATGGGTAACTTACCACTTGTACAGCAATTCATGTAAATGGATGTACATGGTGTTAGTAGACACAATAAAACCAATATTGACACTGCCAAGATGCTCGTAGCCTCTGAAGGCTCCTTCCACAGTAAAGTACAGCAAAGCACAGCTGTAGTTTGGGAGACTACAGACAAGGTGAAGCCATGGTACAGAAGTAAAGAGTTCATCTACCCAAGAATATCAGTTTGGGAAAGAACCTGAGGTGCCCTTGGTGCTTCAACTGCCCTGTCTGGCTCATTACTGTGTAGCTCCAGGCTGTAACTGAAACCAAACTTCACATCAACGAGCGGCACTGACACAGGACAGAAAACGCCTGAGGACTTGGACTTGTAACTAAGGCAGCAAATAACAGCTTCTGTACAACAGCTATTCCAGGAACTTGCTAGACTGATTTTCATATTCTGCTCCTGTTCTGGACATTACATCAACTTACAACAACTTGTTGAAGAAGTTGTTGTTGTAGTTGATGATAAATGGTATGCTGGTTTCAAGTACTTTTATATATGGAAGATGAGAAACATTTTAGGGAGCTGCAAATATAACAAAAAAATGACAGTATGCATAAAGCCATGGGACACGCACAAAAAAGATGCAACATGCCTTTCTTCTCTCACTTGGAACAACTTTATAACTTCAGTACAGTGCTGTGGCAAAATTCACTAAAGAACATTGCTTTCTGTCTCTATTAGGGACTCATGGGAAAACTGCTCTGTCTGAAGTTCAAATTACATCTTCCAGTACTAAACTCCTTGGTCTATACTTTGACAGAGAATTGACATTTTCCTTCACTGTGTTCAAAACTCTCCACAGTTTTAAAAGCGTATCTGGTACTTGATAGAGTCACACAGTAATGTCTCTGACCTCAAAACCAAAGAAAATAAATGCCCCATAACATACTAAAAGAGAAAATGCCACTCTTGGATAGCTGAACTGTGCCTGTAAACTATTACTGGAACCAGACACATTTTTGTTTCGTTGGTTTAGCTACAGACCAGGGGTGAAGGCAGAATGAAGTTCCCAGGTATGTGCTCGCTCTGGCTTGCAACCTGGTAAGAGATGTGGGTCTCACTGCAGAATTTTGCTCCTTCTCCTTAGCTCTGACCTGCTTTGGGCAGGGATGAACGTTGGTGTGTGGAAGCAGGCAGTGCCAGGACAAGGAGCTGGGACAAGCCTTCAGTCCATTCTGGCTGTGCATTAGCATCCCCAGGGCTCCCTGGTGTCACTTGCTAAGTCTGAGCACTACATTAGATGCTACCTTACTGTAAAACAGCACCAATGGACAAAACCAAATGGGTAAAAATCAGGATGTCTGATTCTGAAGTCTGGTTCAACTGCAGACTTGTTTTGTGACCTTGATTTACATCTGGAAAGGTCTGTTTTATCAGCTTCTGTCAGCCCTAAGTAAGCTGGCTCTGGTGGGTGAAAAATGACAGGCAGGTATCATCTGGCAGCTGGCAGCCCTGAGAACTCCTGCCATGGCTCTGTCCACTGAAGCCCTGCTCCGGCCACTGAAAATGTCTCTGCTCAAGTGTGAATACGGTGCACAGGCAGCAATGCAGGTGTAAATTATAGCCAATAATTAAAGAAAAAAAATGGAATGATCTATTAATAGGTCTATATGCACTAAATTATTTTTCTGTATTTAAGTGATGAGAAATCCTTTTTTAGAACAAAAATTCACTAGCGTTTTACAATCACTCTTAAGCTATCACCTTAAATAACATAGTTTGACCACACAAGTGAGTCGGGCAGTAAATGAAATTCACAGTAAATCCAGAGAGCAATTACTTGTTAAAGTCTATTTATATGAGCTTAAAAATGTGTTGAAAAGAAACGTATTTGTTTACATGTCCTACACAATTCATCTTGCCTTAAAAGCTTGGAATTCAACAAAATTTCATAACCAGCCACCAGCACTCATAGAGAAAAACAGTCTTAGCCAGAGATAGTGTCCTTTGCTACCAAGTCTTATGTTTGGTCTTGTACACTTTCTAAGACATTTTTTGTACTAGAGAAAGAAAAACATCTGCAGTACTGGAAATTGTAAATAAGACTGTCATTTGAGCACTGAAACAAAGAGAAAATCTTTCAAACTTGTTTCCATATTGTCTTAATGAAGTGTGTTTTGTAATTCAAAATGAGAAAATCTACACAGTTTAGGTTGAAGACTGATTCCCAAAAATTACATTTGATTCTCAATTCCAACTCTGCAACTTTGGGAAATACAACTCAATCTTTTTAGTTATATCTCACTGTAAACTGCTTTATAATAGTTCACTTAGGATTCATTCATCTCACCAATATTTTGTGGTAATTATCTGGACAAAACACACAGAAAAAATGAAACAAAATCCCAAAATTATACAGAAAACCTTATCAAAGGATATAAACTACAGATATCTTCACTTTCAAAACTCTCTTCCAAGACACTTCATCTTTACAATAAAAAAACCCGGCCTTGACTCTGAATTCAAGATTGATTGAATTTCATCACACTCCCAACCTTCCAGATCCTGTTAATTCAAATTATTAATTGGCAGATAGCCAGAAGAAGCAGGGGAGGGGAAATCTAATTTGTGCATGTGCTTAGACAACCAAAAATTCCCTTTACAATTGCTTATCTCCATATTCCCTCTGTTCATCTGCCAGAAAAGCAACAAAGTAAGAGCAGAAGCACTGTCTTGGTAGACAAGAATAAAGTGCTGAAAGTATAATCAATTTTCCAACAACTGCAGGAACACACATTCTTGCCTTTTTTGCTCTCCTTGTTTTCATTGCTGGTATTAGTAGTTGTTTTTTAACTGCTGCACAATATGGCAAGCCCCTCTGACAGGAGATGTAAAGCCAAAGCCTCTTTCCCAAAGAACTTTCAGTTAAAGCTCTTGACTAAACCCACTGGAGCTATTAAAGGATGAGACCTTATGGCTCTCAAGTGAAGCAGGGGCATGACAGTGATCCCGAGGTACTCAGAGAACCTCACTGCTTTCAGCTCTAAGGAAGGCACAGTTTGTAAGGACAAAGAGGAGGGATGCAGGGGGCTACATGTAAGTTCACAAAAAATGGGTTTATCCACTTTCTAAGCTCGCTCTTTCTTATGTCACATCTTGCAATTATTTTTGCCTTTTCTCATGTCTTTGTCATGCTTTTAAAACATCATTATTTCTCCTCAGTTTTTGGGGTATTCAGAATGAAGCTTATCTTTACGCTGAAAATTTGCAGTTTTCTATTTCCAAGACACAGCTGACTAAACTTGGCAACATTTACAGTATCTGCTGAAATCAATACCTGACTTCCTCTATCTCAAGTAGCATTAATTAGATAACTGACAGTAAAATAAAAGAAAAAAAAGAGGGAAAAAAGGAAAAGATAGACTGATCACTGTCATCTGCCTACTTTTCCTACCAGTCACTTTTTACTGCTACCATTGAAAGAGTGAATGGTTAAATCTGGAAATACTTGTAGCATAAAAAATACACAAAATTTCATACTCAATTTTCACAGGTAATGTAGGCAATAGAAGATCTGGAGCTAAAAGCAGTACGTGAAATAAAACAATCATTTAGGTTGTAAAAGACCTCCAGGGTCATGAAGTGTACAGTAGTGGTATTAATATGCTTTGTAATTTGTTCCTTGCTGAAACCTCTGTGAATGCCTGACAGCCAGAAGCTGGAAGCCTGGGGGGGTCCCAGCGATCACCACAGTGCAGGTGATCCCAGGAGGCTGCAGGACACTATGGAATGGTAGAACTCCACTGTGGGGAGCTCAGCCATGGCTGGGCAGATTTAATACAGCACTGTGGCCTTGCTGGCCAGGTTTTGCACTTCTTGCTGTATGGTCTGCAAAGCCTCTTGAACAAATGGTATTACAGACCTGGGATTTTGTGTTGCTCTTCGTTGTATTATTATCACAGTCAGTGGGAATAAAATTGGCTTCAGGAAACCAAAAGTCAACCTGCTGCAGTTTTTTTTTTTTCTTGCACATTACTGCTAATAAGAAGTTGTGTCAAAGTGAAATTAATTTGCAGGGATAATGCTTCAATACACACTTTTTTGCAGTGTTATTGTCATAGATATGAACAGCTGTATCTGACCAAAACTTATTCAACCATTTGTCTGTCTCACAGGGAAGGCGAGTTAGATCTATCTTTTGTCAGCATGGACTATGGCTAACTGTCAAAAATGCAGCAAACACTCCCTTGTTACCATGTGCACCAGCACCAGTATTTGGGGGAGACACTCATATATGAAAGACACTGCAGCTGGAAGTTATGCTGTTACTTTCCAAAACCTGTATGCAAATTCAAAACCATAATTTAGATTTAATGTAATCAAATACCCTTTAAACAGGAGGGGAGTAAGTTTCTTTCAATAGGCTCAACACTCAATTCGAGTATTTCAAAAGATAGTTCACCATTAAGCACAACACACAGAAAACCATTTTGCAATTGCTCCCCTTCCTCCCAATTCTTTATGTATTCAGAAATACTTCAACTGTCCTGCCAGCTCCAAGAGGTAAGTAATTTCACTTGGAAAAAAGAGGCACCCTGTCAACCCTTTCCCAATCCCCAGGCTTCCGCAAAACCAAGTCCTATCTGTGCTACATACTGTAAGCAACCACATTTTGCTTTAAGTCTTGACCTCATCCTTTTAGCTCAGTTTCAGTTTGGTGGGCCTAATTTAAGCAGTGATTTACTAATTAGATGAAAAAGCATCAGAAATGCCTGCAAAACTAATCAGGAATCAAGTCCCAGTGACTTCGCCTTTAAGCGTCTAATTTCTGTAGCCACCAGATCAAGGGTATTGCAGATGGCACAGATTCAACAGCAATTTTCAAACCTGAGGATGGATTATTGACAATTGAATATCACTGATGAGTAAACCAAAACTAAAAATGACAGCTTTTCGAATGTGCATGGGAAGCAAGAGGTTCATAAGAATTCTTCTTATAGCCCAGTTCTTTTCTGCTTCCAAGTCTGTTTAGTTACACTCTCTCTACTGATCTGGTGTAATACAACTGGGGATGGGGGAATACAATATTGACTGGTTTTATTCCAATACTGGACTGAAAAGCCTATTAAATATGTGAGATTACACACCATCCACAGGAAATGACTGTTGCTTTCAAGTGTTTAATTATTACAGGGAAAAAAGTAACAGTGCTTTTCAAGCAATGCCCCAACAACTTCTCATGTATTGTCTATTACCCAGAAGGAAATGAGGTAATTCTAAGGGCAGAATGTTAATTTTAATCTGCTACATTAGTTAAAAATATTACATGGCAATGAAAAGCTATTCTGCATATTCTGTTCAAAACAAAACTAAGAGTGGCTAAATTAATAGAACTGTTTCTATGACAAGGTACAGTATACAAAAAAATTGTTGTTGGTTTTAGACTCTCTTATGCCTAGCTTTTAGGCTCAGATAATACAAAAAAAACCAGTTGGAAAACATGATCCCAGATGTATGAATTTATCTGTTTTATCAGTTCAGTTCCATTTTAAAGCAGTTTAAATGAGCTCTGATAATGAGAGGCGATGGGAGCAGATCAAATGGTGCAAGTGATTTGATTAGCTCCCTGCTAACCATCTCGGGTAGATTTAATTTAGAACAGTGCGATCACGTCTGACTGTGGTAAACAGCTCTGCACCTGCCTTCTAAGGTGACACCTTCATAGGAGACAGAGAGAGTTGCTGTATTTGCAAGGGTTTTAGGAAAATCACACATTTTAACCTCCTGGTATCTTCTCAAGACCAAAAAAAAAAAGTTCAGTAAAGAAAATGATGCAAGTTTTTAGAACACTAAGAAATCACACAATGAATAAAATCTGCTGTGTAAACTCTCTCCAGAGTCACTGAAAAGCTTAATTAGAATTATGTAAACAAGCCCTGGGGCTGACTTTAGTAGTTAACTCAAACAACTAGGGCAAAGCCACAGCAAAAACCATACACCTCAAAGATTTCAACAGGAAATCCACTCCAGGAGAAACAGACTTGCCACAGTACCAGAAATTTTGTTTCCTCCGTCCCTGTAGAAACAAGGCCACTCCAATTTTGCTCTCTCTTTCAAATGGACATACAATTCTTCTGCTGCATAGCAACAGTGGTTTAAATCAATACAAATGCAATTTCATTTGTCTCCAATATTCATGTGTCAGAATATTAGGAACACAAAACATAATATAATGATGCAGACCATTACCTATCAATGAGTTCTTAATGCTCACTCTCCTGGGAAATCCTAAACCAAACCTGATGTAAGAGTCAAGAGAAAACATGTGCCAAGAGGCTGGACTCCAACAAAGCTGATATACTCTTTATCTGAGCTGCTGTATGAAAGGCAAGAGAATGCACTGATTACAGGACAGGTGACCAAAGCAAGAAGAGAGCTCTGGGAGACATGGCACCACGAAAGCTTTGGGGAATGACTGAAGTAATATCCAGCAGATAAATGGAAACTC
This sequence comes from Chaetops frenatus, assembly GCA_013400775.1. Taxonomy (NCBI): domain Eukaryota; kingdom Metazoa; phylum Chordata; class Aves; order Passeriformes; family Picathartidae; genus Chaetops; species Chaetops frenatus. The sequence goes on from VZTR01025231.1 coordinate 162,584, forward strand.
TGTGTAAGGAGATTTTGAAAATTCTCAAAACACGATTTTGATGAAAAAAAGTTAATACAAAGAAAGATGGTTAATTTATAGGAAAAAATCCAGGAAGAACAGTTGGCAAATTTGTATTTATACAAAACTGGTAATAGGCAGTAACAGCAGTCTTAATATTTTTATCCCTCATTTTTAAATTTTGGCCATACTAGCTAATCAACCATCTATGGAGAAGAGAAATTCAGAGGATCCCCAGGCTTAGCCCACCCAGCCTGGGTTGTCAGACCATTCCTTGCTCCTCTTTCACTTGACTTCTCTGACCCAACTGGATCTACTAGTATCATTCCTCAGAGCACAATTTTCAGATTGATGGCACCACAAATATCTTGATTTCCTTGACTTTTGCTGCTCTGATCTAGGGTTATTATTTTAAAAACCAATATAGTATTTGTTACTTGTCTTTTTTTTCAATGATCTTTGCATAATTTTAAACACCTGCTTAATGGGGAGAATTTTCACTCTCTGAGTCTGCAAAGACCGTATGTATTAACAGTCTTCCAAAACTTTATCTAATTACGTTAAATTCAAAAGATCTGGGCTTACTCTTAAGCAAATAATTTACAAAGATCTATCAGTTCCTTGAGAGAAATCGAATGCATGCACACATTACAAGGAAAAACAGCTTCACCAGTTTACTACTAAACAATGATTTATCAACTCAAATTGTTTAAAACAGAGTAATCAAACTATGATTAATAGCTTGACATAAACTTAGAGCTCTTTAAAAGAAGGAAATGAACAAAATATTGGAATGAAATAATTTATCTGGAAATGTTTGAGGCAATGTTTTGTGAAAACATGGCTGGAAAGATCTCATGTCATTTCAGATATGAAGTTTAGACTTAGTCATATTTTAACACAGCTGAACTTTTGATTCAAAAAATAAAGAATCTGAAAAAAAAAAAAAAGTCATGAAACTAGAAGTGCAAAATGAGATTATTGTTCTAAAACCTGAAGTAATTTATTTTTAAACGTGAGATTAATTTACATTTGAAGTAAAATTTTGAAACAAATTATTGAGCCTTAAATGACCAAAGATATTTAATATCTGTATCATGGAATGGAATCACATAAGGAACAAAAAGACACACTGTTGTTTAAAGCTGTATTAAAATGTTTATTCAAAAAGATGCACTGCATCCTTCTTTTGTGCCAGTAAAATAATTATTATTTTTGCATAATGATGCTCTATTTTTAATACAGAGCATGTCTATATTAGGTTGACTCTAAATGTCAACTCCTTGCTATACCTTGACCTGGAACAGTATTTCTGAACCAGCAGTCCAGAAATTGCCAATAACTACTACAGTAGGAATATTTCTTCATACAGACTGCTGTTTTCCTAGTATTGTCAACTGCACTTAATGGGACATATTCTAAACACACATTTTGAGATAAACCACCAAGAACATAAGGTTTCCTTGATGCATATTGCAGTTTCAAGAGGCAGAATTGGTTACTAAAGGCAAAACTGCACTAAGAACCTGTAAAATGAGACTGTAAATAAATTTCATGTTTTACTTATTCTATATTTTTCATAACTGCCTATCTCAACAAAAGTATTACTAAATGTCTGATATACTATATATGTATAAAATTAAAAGATAAAAGACACCTGATATATAGCAGAAATAGTTCAGCATAAAAGTTAAAGCATTATTTGAAGGCCAGTGACCTAAAGAGAAGTTTTTAATTGTTTGGGCTTTTTCTAGCATCTTACACAAAGCTAACCTCAGGTTTTGCTTGGTACTTTATAATTCAATGAAGAGAAAAACTAACTAGCCAGAGTCCTGGACTCACTTCAATCAGTAAGAAAGATGCCAGTGGCCTCAAACCAGCTACTACTACAAAGGATGAGTACACAGCACAAACTGTTCAAAGCATGGTATCATTGCCATTGTGTTTACAAAGAGTTCTCTGAGTCAGACCAGCAATCTTTTCTGTGTAGTAGAGGAACAAAAATATCTTATACTTTTTAAATTAGTTTTACAATGCTGAATCTAATCATCCTTTAAACATGCACACTAAAAAAAAATTTTTTTTTGTTCTATCAAGGAATGTAAAAATGATTAAGGTGAATCATTATATCCAGAAACCTTGATTACAGGGGGAACCAAGTAGGGACTAGAGAGAAATTATTCTACATTTCCTTGATCAGAGATATACCATCATGCTATAGATTAAGGCAGCTATGATTTATTATTCTGTTTATTAGGACTGCAAGCTGGTTAGATAAAAAGGAAAATTAATTTGTGCATGCATCAGTTGAACTAAGCTTATTTAAACTGATTTAGGTTGATGATAAACACAATTCATGTTACAGACATTTGGGATGCTTGCTAAATCACACTGTAGCTCACAGAGCAATCAATAAAAAAATGTTAACCACTTCAGATATAACAAAAATTACAGACCCATTTTGTTCTATTACAATGGAGATGTTTGGGAGAGTGCCTTACCTGTTCCCCTGATATTTTCTGAGCAGGTGCCATCAATATTAACTCCATGTCCAGAATCATTTATTAGGAGAAGATACAGCACTATACAACCCTGGGTAACCATCTCACATGTGAAGGTCTGAACACAGCAGAGATTATTCAAAGGCTATGGGCAAGTCAATAAAAGACTATTTTGAGACCTACTGCACAAATGATGGCATGGGTGTAAAATCAGGTGTGCTGCAGCTGTTTGCCTCTGCTCCTTACCTACAGTTTGCTGTCCCTGACAGCTGAACCAGAGCTAAGGACTGATCTCTCACTGCATTCTTTAAAGTTAGAACATTCTGGTCATTTTAAGAGACTTCAGCAAGAACATTGGGAATTGGGAATTGACTTTGCACTAGAACCATTGGGGGATTTGAGTGCTTTGCTTTTGCAGCTCAGCTGTGGGCTCTGTGATACCTTAAATCACCTCAGCTTTTTCTGTGATGATCACTCACTCTCCAAATATGCCATTACAACAACTTTAGTACTCACTACATTCACATTTGTGAAAAAAACCCCAAGCTTGTACCAAGGTCCTTGATTACAAAACCAAGTGTGAACCTCAGTGTGTAACAACACAGGGTCAGTGACGATCATGTTTGCAAATCCATTGTCATTAATTATATCTGAAGTATCTCCAGTTTACACCAAAGAACTACACCTTAACTCCACCACTATGTTACATAAACTTTTGAGAAAAAGAATTAATTTTATTTCTTTTCATTTACAGCATTTAGACAGTAAAATACCAGGTGAAGGTGTTCACAGGCTGCTTGAAGATGAAATTTCTTCTGAAATTAACTGATGTTAATCTGTATATTGGGCACAAATTTTTAACATGTACTAGTATGTTTATCCATAAATTATATTAATCTTCCATTAAATTAGAACAGTTCAGATAGGAACAATGTCATACAAAATTGTAAATGGAAATACAGATACTGTACATCTCCAAGGTTTAATTAACATCTTATTGAAAAACAATTATATTACCAGTCCCATTTCTGTGTGGGATGGCTGCATGAGACATTAAATTATTCAGGAGCATGTTTAACTAGACTGCCTGTAGTAATTCCATTTCTACACCATGATGTGGTAAAATAATTCAGTTTAAAATAAAAGCTTTGTTTGAATCAACCTTTAAAAAGCAGAAAATCCTATTTGTCTTCAGAGGAAAACTGTCCTAGCTCTGTTTGGGAAGCAGTCGATTTACTGCACATACACAGTGCCTCATTACAGGCAGGTTGCAGAGGGCACCGTGTCTCTGGAACATGCCACACACACCGTGTGTGCACAGTACCTGCCCAAAGAGATAAATACCTGTGCTGCCCAAGAGTGCTGCAGCCTAAGCTCAATTCACTGACCTGGGCATACTTCTGCAGCTCTGCCCAGACAAGTGAAGCAGACTTTGGGTGAATGAAAACGCATTGTTGACCTGTGTGAAGTCTTTGCTGGGTAAACTCAGAGGAGCAGTTTAGGGCAAGGCAGAGCTCCACTTTCCACTCCTTGTGGAAACGGTGTTTGCTCACGAAAGTATGAACCTCTCACTTCAGCTGGCACTCCAGTTGAGCTAAACATATATTTATTAATGACTACAACAAAAATTGCCTTTTCCCACTTTGCATATCTCTTATTAGCACTTTCAAGTAACTGGCACAGTGAATGTGGCATCTTAATGTGCTCTACAAATCAAGTAGCAGAGTATGGGATTATTACAGTTCAGTCCAACAAAGCTGAGCTATGCCTTTTTAATCACCAGCTTAGTTAAAAATCAAAGGATAAGGCATTTTGCCACTTCATTTTGGAACGCCAGCATCCGCTTTACTATCATCGAAAACCTTCCTTGAAACCTCAGCTGTGTTAAAGACAAAATACTAAAAAAAAAAGCAGCACAATAATTTTATTCCACTAGCAGTAGTTTAAAACCATACAGTGTAAGAGAACGGCTCAAAGCAAGTCTCTCAGAAGTTAGACATGACTAGAATAGTAGTTTCATCTCTGTATCACAATGTAAAATACATAGGCTCATGTTCTAGCTACATATACTTTTTTCTAACTTGGTTGATAGCTCAAAAAGTACTTATTAATATTTCATTAATAAAATCAGAGTTCAGTTAATCAAGATTCACCAAGTAGCAAGAGAAATACCAGGGAATATACAAATAAAGCTCTGATTGAGCCATGAAACAGCTGCAAATTTAAATAATGTTCATGTTATTTTAAAATATGCTTATTTTTAAAAATATTATTACAACAGTTTACTATATTTCAATGAACAGTTATGATGCCATGAGACTTTTAAGAATAACCATCCTATGAACAGTGAATGCTGAGTAGTCAAAGGGAATATTTAATGCATACAAAAATACATCCAAAGGTGCAATATTATTTGATGACAACACTTGAAAAACAATGTTAGAGAAAAAAATCAATGAAGAGTTTATTAATTAAACCTCAGAATTATAAAGAATATTGTTTAATAGCAGTTTGATTTTCTAGTCCATAAATCTAACTGACCAATAAACTTACTTGGTGGGATCAGGTGCCAACAGTAACTTTACTTAACATACAGAAAGCCTTTGTACCCTATGCCTATCACTTATAAAGCTCTAAATAAATTGAAAAAAAGCATTAACAACTAGTAACTGTAAAAAATTATAAAAGCTGTTACAGAACCGTATACATGGGGGTATTATGGTACTTTTCCAAATCATGTATTTGTAAGCAAACTTTTTGTTTATAGTTTCTCTTACTTTCTTTGTATAAAATGCAGAGTTCTTCTTATGCAAAAAGAAAATACGTATTTCCTAAAAATAAAATATCTCAGTGATAACTTATGGATAATGGAACATTCTTCTCAATCACACCAAATGAATGCTTCTGAAACAATACTGTTCTGGAAGCTTAAAAAAAATAATGAACATTTTCTTATATTAATCTGTGCCTCTGCACTTCTGCCAACAGCCACGACTTGCACTACCACATTTCATTTGTGACATTCCTAAACTGCACTTATTCCAACTTCTTTGAACAGCAGAAATCTGCTGACATGCTGATACATTTGAAGTACCTTCCACTGCATCCTATCAATCTTGTTCTTAAATTCAAAGTAACTAATTCATACAAGAAACATAAAACTAGGAAAAGGTGACCTGTTTCTTCCTAGGTATCATGTGTAGACACCTACTTTTTCAAACTGAACTTTCCCAACCTTTCATTTTTTGACATCTAATTTCGCCTCATCTCTTTGCTTTATCTTCCTTTTTACAAGGTTTTCTAGTCAAAATACTGTAATTCCCTGTGCATTCATACAATGTATCACACATGATCCTGATAAAACTGACTTCTTACCATTGTCACATCTATCATACCAACAACAGTTATCAATAGTTAACATTCAACTGCTGGGGAGATCCCCACTAAGAGCCAGACAAAGGGTATAGAAGATGGTACTCTACATTATTAGCACCATTATTCCTCAAATTTACTGGTAATTCAGGATGTCAGGGTCTTGAATTCATACAGATAACATGCTAGCAGATCCCAGAAGGATGTACTGTTTGTAATTTGAGATAAAGCAAACCACCAAACTGTATCAGAGAACTGGATTGTCTGCTTAAGTATGTATTTGTGAAACATGCAAAGAACTGTGAAGGATGTTCATCTGAGAGAAGCAAGCTAGAAATCCCATGCAGTCATAGTAACTCATCAGGCACTCCCAAATTTTATTGCTAGAATACATATTGAATGCACAGGTTCAGAGCGTAATTATCATTTTGGTATTAGAAACAGTTTAGTTAATAGAAAGCATGGAAGTTCATCAGCACAGTAAACTAGGGGAAAATTTTGCATTTGGGAGAAAGTACAAGGGTAAAAATGTGGAGAACTCTCCCTACCCCACTGCCATCAGGGGTAATGATTAAATGGCCCAAAAAAGGCAACCCGTGGCAAAAAAAATCATACTCCCATTCTGGGTTAAGGATGCAATAAGCTTGAAATGCAGATTACACTTGAAAACCCAATGAAATTAATTCTAGTAGGAAAATCTGGCTAACTGAAACAGCACAAGACTTCCAACTTGGGATTAATGTTTTAAAGGAATACAAACATGCTACACAAAAACCCCCAAACAAGCAACATATATTTTCTTCTAAGTAGAAGAAATGCATTTTTAGACATAAGGAGGCCATTAGTAACCAAAATGAATGTTAAAACACAACTTTATATTAGTACACTGTGATAATTTGTGCCTTAAGAGTCTTAAAAGTGTTTGTGAGAGGATCATTTCAATGATGCTGATTTTCAATACATTTTGGACCACCAGAGAAATTCAGTAAGAATGCTAGTATTTTCTGCCAATATTTGAGGATGGTAAGCAGTACGATCTCAGTCATTATAGAGCTCTATGCCATTACTAATCTCAGGCAAAATAACCACTGAACTGATAAAGGATAAATTCACTGGGAAATTACCTGAATAAACTGATACCATTCAACACCATGTTATAGAAACTTGCTAAATAAAATAGAGAATTTTATTTAATCATCTGATAAAGTTACAAACTATGGTTAGCAGACATTATTCCATAAATGAAACACACAGAATTTTGAACGGCATTTACGTTACAGCCACACAAAGCTCAGAGTAAGAAATTATTATCAGTATCATCAAATGTGATTAAGATATAGATATTAAAATATAGCTGTTAACAGGAAATAATAATTGGAAAAAAATTGCTCTATATTCCTTCAACAAAACCATCCAGTACTCATTCAACACTATTTAAGAGTATCGTCAGTGATACAAAAGTAAATACTGTTGATAGCAATAATGGCACAAAATTTATCAAACTGGTCAGTAAAGGTAACAGAACTGTCATCCAGAATAAATGGATTTCTTTGTATGATGGGGACACTGTATTACAGCCAACTGGACTTATATAGCAAGCAGGAAACAATACAGGTAACACCCAGAAAACAGAGCACAGAAGCCACGGACTTACAAAATACACAGAATCTTAATGACACAGAAACAACTCAACACAAACGACAGTGAAGCCTGAAAACTAAAGGGAGTAATGAACTTCCCACACATGTAAGTGCATAAGACCAGAGATACTACCTTAGTTCACAGTATAAGTGGTACTGGAATAGTGAATACAGCTATATAGTCCTTGCACTGTTTTCCCAAAACAGCAAAGATCTTGTTCTTTCTCCATAATTCACAAAAAAAAGAGGAAGAATTCTGTATTTTCTTAAGATGTTAACCAGAACACCTCATATTGCTGCTATTAGCACAGGAAGTCATGTGGAAAGAGCACAGCAGCAATTTGAAAATGCTGCAGAGAACCAATGAAGGTTACACGAACACAGAAGCTGTCTCTGATCCACTGCAGGAGAATACAGTTGCTCAGGCCTAAAGTTAGAGCCTGGGCAGTACTGATGGTGGTGTAGGTACAGTGGCAAGACAGATCTTACAACTGACATCTTTTGGGGTTATTTCCTACCATAGCAATTACTTAAGACCAATGTCACTTAAAGAATTGTACAGGACCTCTTTGCTTTGCTTTTTCAATCTGTTTTTTAAAAACTAACCCTGAACAAATTCAGACTTTTTGTCAAATGCCTCTGTTTGAGAGAGCTGGACTGCCAAAACCTTAAGTGACAACACTGGTACATGTCCATCATCACGTATGTGCACAGGACCTGACTACCTGGATGACTTCACCAAGGAAAAATCTGACAGGACAGGAAGTGGCACACCAGAGGTGAGCTCTTATGTGGTGACTCCTTTTGGCTTACCTGGTCGTGAGACCCTCGAGCTGCTGAATGCTGCTCCTCGCAGGCTGCTGTCAAGAGTCTGGGGGTTTGAGTTACCATGGAGATCACTGCATCTGACAGCTGAGGGGGCTGCAATGAGAGACAGAGGTACCTGTCAAACCAGTGTCCATCACCTCATCAGCACAAAAACACTTGACTCCTTTTGCTTTTGGCATTCACCAAGGTCCCAGCTCCCAAATTAGGAGCTTTGGCTAAACTGTAAAGGGAAAAAACCTAACATCACCAAAAGAATTAGAGAGGTGAGGGTAATCCCCAGTGACACAGAGCATTCGAGCACTTTGCAAAGCCATGCACTTCTTCAGGAGCTTGGGAGGATCCTAATATACCATGAGCTTGACTCAGCAATTTTCAGCCTCTCTGGTCAAGTATAACAACAGCAAGCAATTCACCCAGAACCACAGCTGAGCACAGGACTGAAACACCAGTGTGCTGCCTCAGAACAGTGGGACACACAAAAGTGCTCCCTCAGAAAGCCTCCAGTGGGACCTGACAGAGCATCACCTCTGTGCAAGAAATAAGAAGGCAAAAGAAGCCACCTTCTTGAATGTTTTTGGGGCAAGGCTGAATGCAAGCATTTATGAAAATCAAACATGAAAGACAGCCTGGCATTTGTCTGCTATAATAAACCTATTTTCCACACCTGCCAATGTGAATGATTTGTAAAGCCTTATTTCTTATTTCCTTTGCATTTGAGCACCACCTATATTGACTAGTTTCTTATTCTTCCATTTCAATCCTTAAGTCTTATGCTCAATTTTTGTCTACATAATTTAATAATTAAATGCTGTAAAGTGAAATGATATAGTCATTGGAGACTTTTAAAATTAATTATCCTCTTCCACACAAATGTCTGACAGCTTTTAAAACTACTGTCCCGGTTTTGTCTGGGATAGAGTTCATTTTCTTCCTAGCAGCTGGTACAGTGCTGTGTTTTGGATTCAGTATGAGAATAATGTCAGTAAGACAGTGATGTTTTAGCTGTTGTTGAGCAGTGCTTACACTGAGTCAGGGATTTTCAGTTTCTCCTGCTCTGCCAGTGAACAGGTTCACAGGAAGATGGTGTGAGCATGGCTGGTACAACTGTCCTGGTCTGGCCAATCCAAGCCATACAATGCCACACCCCAGAATATGAACTGGGGGGAAGTGGCTGGGAGGGGCTGTTCACTGCTTTGGCTGGGCTGAGCATCAGTCAGCAGGCAGTGAGCAATTGTACTGTGCACCACTTGTCCTTTTTGGGTTTTATTTATCTCTCTTGGTTTGTTATCTCCCTTTTAATAATTATTACCTTTATTAATATTATAATTAGTATTATAGTTTACTTGTTAGTTACTTATTTCCATTATTAAACTCACCTTAACACATGGGTTTTACTTTTTTCTGATTTTCCTCCCAATCCCACTGGATTGGGTAGGGGGATGGAGTGAGTGGCTGTGTGGTACTTAGTGACCAGTTGAAGTTAAGCCACAACAACTATACATCAAGTATCATTTTATGATATAATCAATTTAATCGATAACATATTTAAACACATCATCAGGAAACGCCTTCATAAATCCAGCTCTAATTTTCAGTCTGCAGTACTACAACATGTTCTCATTTACTTTACTTTACATTTACTTTACACTTTACCATCTAACCAAATACAACTAGCCACTTCAGAAAGAGTTACATCTATCCTAATTGGAGGTGAATGACTACACAAGGGACAACACTTGCCTACTGAAGCATCACAAACTATTAGCAATACATCAGCTGGACATGCACAGTTTTTCTGAGTTAGTCTACGGAATGCATGTAAATCTTCATCTGTGTGGCTACGTATCTAATTACCTGTCTGATTCTCAGATGGCATTCTGAGTTGACTGTTCTCATCTCTCCATCTCATAATTATTTTTTTTTAAAATTATAGAATCATTGACTGGTTGGGGTTTGAAGAGACTCAAAGATTATCTTGTTCCAACCCTCCTGCCATGGGCAGGGACACCTCCCACTAGACTAGGTTGCTCCAAGCCCCATCCAACCTGGCCTTGAACACTGCCAGGATTGCAGCATCAACAACTTGTCTCCCATCTCATTTGTTCTGTGGAGCATGTTATTTTTATGTAAAATACAATATACTCAAGAAGCATAACTGTATAAATATAAAATCTGAAAATCCAAGTAACAATTAGAGGATTTCTTGTGGGTAAATTTTTAAGAGTATTATTATACTAAAATTATCTCTATTCAATACTCTTACATTATGCTATGCAACAGTAACTAACACATACTGAAGCTGCTCTCATATCAAATACCAGGGAAATAACTGGCTCAACTGAGCTGAAGGCTTCTGCAAGATTCACGGAGTTTAAAGGACACTGTAGAATACCAAATACTCATCCTGCAGCACTCTGGCTGAATCAGGGTTATTGAAGAAATTCTATTTATGCTTTCTGTCATAATTATAAACTGGTTGGGTCATGCTTTTATTTCTTCTGTTTACAAATCTTATAAACTGGATGACAGGTTGTTTCTACCAGTGACAGGATCACTTAAAGGCTGTTTATCTTGCCACAATGCTAGAGAGGCAGGAGGTATCAGTGCAGTGCTGGTAACACAGGCTAGAAGAGCAAATCACATCTTTGATTACCTTGCAAGACAACTTTTTGGTAAGTACTAGCTCTCTACTGAAAAAGTGGAAAGTAAAGTGCTAGAGACATATTAGAGGTGAAAAGACATGATTATTACAATTTTATTACCAATAAGTGTCAGTGAAGCTTAGAAGTTACACATATTTCCCTTATGATTGGGTGAGAGCATACATGCATTGATAATTGCAATAATCATATGATATCATATGGCCCTACCCACAACTCAACGAGTTTCTTCAAATCCGATTTAATACAGAAGTAAATACTTACATGAGCTTGGAAATAAAGAGTAGGCAAAGACAAAAATGTTCTTTTAAACTTTCATTTGTAATATTAGCATTACAACCTATAATTACTTACAGTAGGATAAGGTCTTCACAATTTACAAAGAAATTGAAAAGTAATCCATCACCAGAGATCACAGAATACAGCTGCAAAAGTGATTAGAACAGTGTAGAAAGTACTTTAATATGAAATACCTGGAGAGTTCCACTGGTATAATTTCTTACAAAGAAAAAAGAAAAAGACCGATGACCTAATTATGGCACCTAAGTACTTTCATTGGGAGAGTACCAACCAACTTGTTAATCTAGCAAAGGGTTTGCATAAAACAAATCAGCATCTGGGAGCTGACAAGAAATTCAAATGAGAAATAAAGCACATGCTTTCCATCACCTGTGACTAACTGTTAGTGCAACTATCCGAGGGAGAATGCAGAGATTCTCCATTTGATAATGCCAAGCTTTAATGGAGTTTTCCCAGAAGACGAAGTTTTGTGAAAACACAAGATATTCTATAGTCACACAAAAGTTGCTGTGTTTCATACAAATAGATGAAGTCTGCAATATGGAGAAAGGGAGATTAGGTGCTGTAGTCATCCTTCCCTGCTCATAAATTAAATATATTACGATCAAAACCAATTCTCTGGTTTTGTAACAAAAGCATTGGGTGGTGATGAGCACTGTGCATGCTGAGCTGCTGGTGCTAGCAAATACTTAGTGACATACATGTGCAAATATACACACATACAGTGAGAGAGGGAGTGTGCATTCAGGCCATGTGAGTCAGACAACTACAGCCATCCTTCCAGAGACAAGTTGACTAAATTCTGCTGGAATAATATTCCAACTTCTAATTTAGGAAGTTTACTCTGTCCTCCATAAGCTGAAAGGACTCAGTCACAGGAGAGTGGCAGCAGGAGCTCTCTTCGCAAGGGTCACTTAGGGCATCAGCCAGATGACTGAACGTAGGCAATATAAATTATACTCTCTGAATCTGTGCATGGAGCAATCAATAACAATGCTTCACATTACTAACTACTTGCCAGTCTCATCCTTGTCAACAGTAAGCTTTCTGGGCAGAAAAACCTTCTTATTGGGGTATTTCAGTGGGTTAGCCAAGCAGTTCCCCACATTAGCTAAAATCCAGGAGCTGCTCTGGCCCCACAGTAGTTTGCACAGCTCTCTCCCTCCAACAGCAGCCTCAATCAGGGCACACAAGTAACATGGACTTCTTGCAAAGGGACAATGGAAGAAGAAAAGGAAATAAAAATAAGTTATTGCCTAAAGGTTACATTGGTGTCACAGTGAGCAAGCTAAAAAATTTCACCCCTTTAGTAAAGGATATGAAAGTTATTGGACATGTTAATGAAGCTAGCATTGGTGCTGTTGCTAATCTATGCCTTGGGCTGCTAAGTGTCAAGAAATGTAACCATGTTTAAATGTCAACCAAAAATAAAACTTGAAAGAATTCTTTCCTTTTTACTAATTGTAAATCTGGTATATAAAGTTTGACTTTGGATTTGCACTATGTCTGAAAACACAAAAGTCAACCTATACAAATGTGTTCACTGATCTCCTTATCTCTCAACTCCTTCATTGGACACAATCTCTGTGAAGCAAAACCAAGGAAAACCCTGGCCCCACCTCCCAGGTGGGCAGCTGATGAATGCAGTAAGTTACCAGTCCCCTGTGGCCACCCCCAGTGCCAGTTTAACCAAAGAAAAGCAAGGAGGCCTTTCCTCCCCACGGGCACAGAGCAGCCGGGGTGGGGCAGAGGACAAGGCCCGTGTCAGGGACAAACTACACGGCACCATTTGCACTGAGAACTCAACCAAGGGATGCTCCTTAAAGGAGGGCTCAGTTTGGTGCTGCCCTTAGTGGGCCACAGACGAAACAGTGCATTTATCCTCTGATTCATATGTAGATTTCCTTTTGCAGGCACCTGAGCGACTTTAGGAAACTGAAACGGGGCCAGATTTATAGAAGGCACTTGAAATTACTGGCTGGGCAGGCGGCTGAGGTAAAGGCACTGAAATAGTACAGCAGTTTGACTCTTGATTTAAACTTGGAATAATCAGTCACAGCATTTTGGAAGATGTTTCACTGAATTCTACTCAATTCCTCTCAATACATTTCTCTGCTTAAATATTTTTCCAATCTGATTTCTGTTTAAGTACTATTTCTGCAGAGTTTCAGGTAAATAATTTTATTTTTTTTTACTAAACAATATAGGTGAGGAGAAACCAAACCAGTGCCATTACTACCCTGTTTCAGCGTATTTCTCTTAACTCTTTCATAATGAAAAAAGCATTAATTGGATAACTAATTTATTATCCCACTGCTTTCTGGCTTTTAAAGGCAGAGGAAAGTTTAAATGCTAAGTAGGCCATCTTCAAAAGACACTGAATTACAAAAGCAGAGATTGCATTATATCTCTGGGAAAGAAATGCAGGATACCTAGTGCACAATATTTTGCTTTCTTTCAAACTGATAAACAGCTTCAATATTTTGAAACTACCCCTGGTGGAGTATACTATATCATATAGTAGTGTACCATGACGATATAGGAGATTCTAATGGGACATCAATAATTATGCCACCCTTCTGCAAAAAATAACCTAAAATGCATTTTCTAAAGCAATTCCTAAAAAGTGTACAAATCAGTGAAGAGAATATTCCAACATTCGCCAAAGTCCTGCTGTTCTGCTGGGGTTTTAGTTTCTTTATGTATTACCGTAATGTATAAATAAAATCACAGCAGTATAACCACAGCTGTGGCTCCCCTGGGGCATGACCAGCAATTAGCCTGTACAAGGATCATGGATACCATGCAGACACACGGAGCAGAAACCAGGACCATCATTTTCAGCACAACACAACACAATGTGCTGGGTTTCTCTATCATGTTTCCAATGAGTACCTATGTACTGGAACTGCAATCTCTGTTCAGAAAAATCCACACAATCTCTGAATATTAATGAATTTGCCCTAAGGTCTTATAGAGTAAATAAACACCAGTTAATGGCTTGCTATGATAAAAAATTCCCACTCTTGACACTTATGTATTTATTATTGCCCCACAGCTGCTTCCTCTAAAGGAAGCTATGAGAGATTTTTTTATTTTAAATATACCACAGATGAATGTCCAGATTCGATGAAGTAAACAAAGTCATGAGTCAGTCAAAAATCTGAAAATCAACATTGAAATAAATGTTCATTATAGGACTAGTGCAAAAAGCTTTCCCATGGTAATGTCTAAGCAAAAGCAACAAAAAATACGCTCAGAAATAACCCACATCTTCCCACAAAAACCTAAAATACTTCAGCTTTGAAAGCCTCTCCTCAGGTGCAACTCACAGAGCCTGGGCTGCCCCTTTGAAGCAAGTGTCTCAAGGGAAAACAAAATGCAGGTGGAAACTCTTCTCATGTTTCATCTTAACTAACTCTGTCAAAGCTATTGAACATCATAAAATTAAGAATTTCAGAAGCACTGTCTCATTAACTTGGCTATATGATGCTACCCCTTTTACACAGACTCCTCCCAGGATAAATTAACTCTTAGCAGCCCAAGCAGTGACTCAATCCAACCAGTCTTAGAGCCAGACTGGAACTGACAGCATCAATTGCCAAAATCATTTACTACTGTCAGCACTTTGCCTGCATAGACACTTGGACAGCTTTAGCTTTTTCCTGCTTCAGCTGTGTATTTGAGTGTAGAAGATATTCTCTCTACCATGTGTAACAGTTTCAGAGACAGGAGATACATGAGTTATCTACCATTTTTTAATGGGCCAGAACTTTCAGTGATAATAATGGATTTATGAAAAGCTTAGCTGTCAGTAACCAAACCCAGAACCAGGACTGGAAATGCTTACTTCTCTAAGAGGATATTTTGCAGTATGTGGATGCATTCATGGGTGCTGGCCTACAACACAGCAATTCTGATATTTCTTTTATCAGAAAGATATGTGAGTATCAAATAGCACAACATTTATTTTACCAACCCTCAGGCAAACTAAAAGCCATTTTTCTAATTAACAAGTCCAGATTTCAAAAAAACCAAACCCCCAAACTTCTCTCTTGACAGTAACTCATGAGATTCCTGCTGAACTTTATAAAACATGAAACAAAACCCACAGCATGTCTAGGACTGTTGTGATGGAAACATAAAGAAAGAAGTTTAATTATTAATTCTGTGATAGTGCAAGTAGGTGGGAAAGAATTATCCCTTTTAGAAGCATTGAACTGTAATACTCTCATTTGCCTATTTAGCTCTACCTCAGGCAAAAGCAGAGAGGAAGAAACAGGAAAGAAGAAATGCAGCCTCCTCTGCACTGCCCTAACAGTCACCAGATTTAAAGGTGAGTGCAAGCTTAAAAAGAAAACCACACAGTTTTGATTAATTCATGTAACTTTTGCCCTGAGTAGATCCATCAGTCTAACCTAAGAAATGAACTTTCAAGTCTTTGGCCCCCAGTTGTACAAATACTGCATTGCTTTCAGCAGCACACCTTGGAGGTGCCCAACTGCAGAGCACTACAGTGAAATGATTTGCTGTTTCCCACACCTAAATGACCCAGAGCCTGACAAGTTTTCTCAAGGTGCATCAGTAATGTGAATTGCAGCCCACGGCAAAGACAGCCAGTACAATTCTCTTAAACAAAGTTTAATATGTGTAGCCAATATCATTGGTTTAGTTTTGGATTAGCTGTAGCTTCCAAGAGATTTTGAAGGTGAGATACAATGGGCATCGTGGTAATACAACCTTGATGTTGTGGAGGCATCAATAAACACTGCAAGGTCAGGCTTTAGGAGAAATTACTACAATCAGCTTTGGAGGAGCAGAGATGGTAGGTATTTTGGACATGTGGCATGGCACCAGAGGAGCAGTTTGTCCCTAAAGGACCTTTTGAAACTTCATCTTGGGTGGAACCTCAGCTACATATCACTGTAACAAGATATATATATATATATATATATATATGATAATTAATATATTTAAGTCACATTTTTCCCCTTACATTATCGCAATTTTATGAAATGCTCTAGGCTAGAAGCTGCTGAATCAGGAAATGGATCAGAAGCTAACTAAAATGCCTTTCTAGTTATTGATTTCTGCTCTCTGTTTCATGTCAACTTCTAGAATCCATCCACCACA
>VZTR01025231.1:179576-192996 GCA_013400775.1 Chaetops frenatus
TGAAAGGGTAATGAGTTTCTGAACCTACACTCTAATAGTGCACACTGCATCAAAGCTTTCAGTAATTGCCTGGATGCTGCTTCCCAGCAGTACTAAACAACTTAAATATAATTAGCTGGAAGCCCTATGGGCTTCATTCCCCCACTGGAACACCCCTTACACTAATCCATTTATCAGGCTGACAGATGACTGAATCAATGGCGCTATGGACCCATTCTACTAATAATATTTCTCAAGCCCACATTTTGGTTTGTGCTTTATTGGGTACATTTTTGCAAGGGAAAAACCAGGGTTAAGAGTGGGGAGACAACCAGCCAAATAACTTATTCATCTCTTCCCAGTACTAACCAATGTTATTTGTTTGATTAGCCCACTAAGTATAAAATGCTGGAGCTATCAAGCAGGAAATAAAAATTAAATGTATGCATTATGGAACTATCCAATGCCAAAAATAATAGGAAAACACAAAAACATTGAAAAGACTTTTGGAAGTTTTCCAGCCATTCTGAAGTTTCAAGAGAGGTTTGTATAAGAAGACAATTTTCAGCACATGCTCCTGAGGATGGCCTGACTCCACCTGTCAAGCTAAAATGTCTTCATACTACTTACTTACTTCTTGTACATCTTTCTGAACAACACGAGACAAAAGAAATTTTACAGCTGAGTTATACAGAATAGACATGAACTGAACATCATGCTGCCACAAATCTATGTACTTTGCAAGCTGCTGGAGAATTCTCATAAAAATACAGAAGCCATTTTTTTAACTTCTTGGGCAAAATTTTCTAATGTTGTAATGAAACCCACTTTATCCCCATGACTTTTATTTCCAGACAGGTTTCAGTAAGTGGACCTCTTCAGAGGCTGAAATTATGGGGAGCTAAGGTCTTCCAAAATATGCCACACTGTGGAAATGAAGTAATTGTAAAAATGCTAAATTTTCATCAAATTCTTTTAAAATATGAAAGAAATTACTCTAGGATGGTATATGCTTATGCTTCCTTTCTAAAAAGTTGTGGGACAGGAAACAAAAAGGGACAAAGCTGGTAATGACCAGTAAGAAAGAGGGTTTTAAAAGGCACCCTTCTCCTAGATCCATTATACTGTGGTCAATAATCTACGTTCTGGCTTGGAATAGCCAGAGTAGTAACATTGTTTCATCTGTTTATTTCCTCTGAATAGTCTCATCATGGACACAGAAAATACTGATGCTGAAAAACAATAAAACAAGAAACTTGTACTTCTTGTACTCTACATGAGCTTAAACAATATGCTTGTAGTAATGACAACAGCCAACATTCAGAAATTCTCTTTAAAGTAGTACCACAAGTTAAAGTTAACTCATGGACATCAGTATGAATTCAGAGAGTGAATAGAAAAGCTATACTTGAACTTCTAATGATGAAATAGGTAAGTAAAATATATTTAGTGATGTAAACTGACTTAGCTGGTGAATCAAGCAGCAGCAGTAGGATGAGGTACAGCCAGTAGTTCTTGTGAGCAGCACCAACCACCTCAGAACAAGGCCAAAAAGAACAGCAGCTACTTGAACATTACTTGATTTTCAAAAATGCAATCACAGGTCTTTACACCACCTGGTAAAGTACTGAGCAGGTTATTAAATACTGAGCTGTTTGAGATTTCTTCATGTGAACCGCGGAGCAGAAATCTCAGTTTCGCATGCGCTCCCCACCCACTCTTTCCCTCCGGCCTGAAACTGGAAAACTCATCCCAGAGACACTGACACTTGTACATCAGCCAGTCAACTCGCCTGTCACTCAAAAACAGCCTCTTCCTTCCCAGCCCCATCTTCTCTGTTTAGTGTATTTTCTACTCTCACAAAAGGCCCGACACTATCCTGAGCAAGGGGTGCCCCAAACCAAACGAACCTCAACACTTGTCAGTCACACTTTCACATGAAATGCAGAATTTCACACTCCTGTTAACACATACTCCTTTGAAATGCAGTGGTACTGAGCAGAACAAACATCAGATCTAATCAAAAGAACATTCTGCAGTAAGAAATAAAAATCTTCCCCTGTTTTTAGTCATCTTTAATAAAACAGATCATGGTCCTGAATTTCTAACTAGGAAACAGTATTTGCCAGGAAAAGAATGCAACATTGCCTTCACTTGTGTGCTTCATAAAGAAACTTGCCATATTGTCAGTGAAGCTGAATTTCCTGGGTACTAGCTCTGAGACAGTCTTTTAATTCTTGAGGTAAACAGTATCTTCTTTAAAGCACTATCAAAATTATTATATATACAGATTCTTCCCTGTAAATCAGGGGCAAATGTATAGCAGCTTAATATTTAAATAGCTGCACTGAATTCTTGAGGTCTTGTAATAGAAGCAGCGAAGAAGAGTTTGAGGAAAAGAGGGGAATCATCTAAGAATTAAACAGCTGGAGCCACAGTCCACTAAGATCCATACTCTGTATGGTAGGAAGTGCACACTTGAAGGACATGGCATGGTAAGCAGTTAAATGCAAAAATGCAGAGGGTTTTAGGAGTGCAAATAAATGTCTATTCTACAAAGCATGGTAGAAGTGACCTAACACGCTGATCTACAAAAAGAGCACCTTTGTAATATGCATGTCAAAATTATATTTTAATATGCAGTAATTACTGTCTTCAGTGTTAGAAAGATAATGAATTTTATTGCAAGACAACTTTGGTGCAGTCTCCATTTTTGAACTCCTTACTACATCAGACCTAGCATAGCCATGACTTACCCCAAAGCTGCCCCTGCTTTGAGCTGGGTTTTGGACCTTCTGAAGTCCTGAATTATCATATGATCCTACAGTAAGACTCTCAGCACAGTATCTCAGTATGTCTTACAGTATATCTCTCCACATATGCTTGCTGTGCTATTTACATAGAAAATAGGGAGTTTAACAAAAAACACCAGGGCACACACTTGCATATTGAATCCAGACAGATCCAAGGTCTTAAAGATACCATTCCTTCTGATCATATTAAGATTATGCTGGTTAACCAACTATAACAAGTTGCTGAGACTGATGATTAAAGATCCAGAATGCTTTTGTTACACTGCAGATTCTCTTTCAACATTACCTTTTCCTTTTACCAGAATCACTGTAGAGATATAGGAGTAAAAACTATTTATATAAAATTAAATTACAGTTTAACTGTATGTATGTGGATTTTAATCTACCCCCAATTAAAATGCAGGGTGAATTAATAGATTATACTGTCTGGATATGAAAAATGCACCTGAGAATATGGGTTAAAGAAATATACAAAATGAAAAAAAAAGAGCAAAAACATGGAATCATCTGCAGTAAACAGGGCTGTGAAAAACCTGAGCATTTCATAAGACATGGATGAAATAACATCATACGGACTTGGTGGTAAAGAGCTCTGGTCTGAGGAACCCAGTCCTTTGACTTGGTCAGTGACACAGGTAATGTCAACACATTGGAATATTTTAATGAAATATTTTAAGAGTTAGCAGCAGAAGTGAAATTTCAGGAAAAAAACCCTTCAAAATTACCATCTGCATGTTATAGAAAATAACTTCTATAAATTTTGGTCGTGTTGATTTGTTAGTCTGATTAACCTGATGGTTGATAGTAGCTGTCTTATCATTATATGCCTTATAGAAGTAAATGAATATCCACACCTCTACACTGAGACAAAATTCACCTCTTTTGATAGCATATATGAAAATCTTGACCAGTATATATGTTAGAAACGTTTGCTTATGTAATAGGATTAGGATAAATTCCTTTAATTAATTCAATAAAGGATTATCTCTCAATACAGCTATGTTCTGTGCTTTAATGCAATTCTGACACCATAAATGGTATGATCTATCCATCTTTGGTTTCTTTTATTTCAATTTTCTATCTGCTCCAAGAGAAATTTAGCTAATCAAGCTCACAGATTTATAATGATTCTTCAGACTACTTCATTGAAGGGACACACACAGTACTCAATATCTTAGTAT
Organism: Chaetops frenatus; assembly: GCA_013400775.1. Lineage (NCBI taxonomy): Eukaryota > Metazoa > Chordata > Aves > Passeriformes > Picathartidae > Chaetops > Chaetops frenatus. The sequence goes on from VZTR01025231.1 coordinate 183,550, forward strand.
TAGCAAATGGTTATCCAAGCCATTCAGTCAATATATGGTTCTACTTCATGCTATGTTCACATACAGTAAAGTTCCTAAAGTATTTTCCAAAGCCATGATGAAAAAAATCTTCATCAAGTTTCAAAACTCTAATAAAATCAAATCACACAGCAAAACAAAACAAACGCAAAACCACACTAAATTCTGAAAATTCAACTAATTAGTTAAACTTGTTAAAGAGGGAGAAGGACTTTGAAATACAGAAAACTGCAAAGTTGCTTTTCTTCTCCCTGAAACTTCCTCAGCCTTGCTATTCCAGCATTAGAGTCCAAAGGCATTGATCCTGTTGCTGCAAATGTCATTTCCTGAAAACTTGCAAGGACCTTAAAAGGAGCTTAAAAGTGGAAAGGGGAAAAAGCTTTTATTACTTCCATCATTGTGAAGTATCCCCCAGTGCTTAATGCTTAAAATTAATGCTGTGCAATAATTTTATTAAACAAATACATTTAGGTCTGTTCAATGAATAGTAGGTCTATTTTTTGAAATGCTAACTAATAAATTAAGAACACCTGAAAGTCATACAGATCAGGACAATAATTCAAATTGTAATGCAGACTATTTGTATTCGTACATATACGTGCATGCCCTAATACAGCACTACACCTTCACATACATTTTATATCACTGAATTTTACGCAGACAGCATGTGATGTTACTTTTAGTCAGCATTAAAAGGTGATTTTTCCCAGAGTCTCGGAAGTACAATTCCCATTGACTTCAAAACAAAAAGGAAGTGGCCTGCAGTTCTGGAAACCTGTCAGTCTTTTCATCTTGCAAGCTAAACTCTCCTTCTGCAAATTGAGAAAACTATGAAAAATGAGGACAAGTATTTGCACAGGAAGATAGCTAGTTTTAATTGCTGTATTAAATGACAAAGATCCTTTTTATATCATGACAGAACATGTCAGGGATGTTCATGCCACTTAACTTTGATTCCAATTTATGTATATGGATGCTGATGCCTAAAGCTGGGTATGAATATTCAGTCTTCATTATATTAAGTGGTTATCTTGTATTACATTAGCAGTAAAAGAAGGACCTAATAGCAAAAGACTCATTGAAGTAAAACAGTAATTATAGCAATGAGAGAAGCAACAAAAAAAGGATCATTAGGAGACCTTTTGCATCTCAGTTTGCAGACTCTGTTTATATCAAAGTGTTTTAGTGAGATGCAAGGTGTTAAGGCGTGTTTTGCCCTGGCCTTTGAAATTATTTAGGAAAATTCTGAGGCATAAGCTTAGAGGCTTAGAAGCTTGGCTTAGAAATTTTGGGGGACAGGTATTAAAAAGCTAATTTTCATCAGGGTAAGTCTAGCTATATTTTCCATTCTATCCACTGCAGTGTGCAGTTTCAGTCTGTCATTATGCTTCTTTTTCTGAGTGAACCTTCACTAGTGTAGCATTATTCCCTTGCTCCTCGTAATCACTGTTCCCTTACATTCCTGCTGAACATGGCTGCCTCTCAGTATCTGTGGAATAACTGTTCATGTCCAAATGATTCTTATTAAAGAGTTCAGAGAGTTAGTGTTAAAAAGTGTTCAAACTAAACTAGATTATAGTGAACAAACCAGATTAGAGAGTGACTACACGATCAACCAAATCTCATGGGAGCAACACTGAACAGTTTCGAACACTGGGGGACAGGAGCCTATTCAGCCAGTTCAGCTGCTGCCAGAATAAAATGTGGGAGACAGAGAAATGCCTTCATTCTTAGTTTTTCTTCCTTTCTTTGCTTTTCCCAATATCTAGGATCCTGAAATTTTTACTCCTGATTCAGGCTACCAAGTTTCCTCAAAACAATTTTCCTCCAGCAGAACCCGTGTTTAGACTTGTAAGGCACATCCACATGGTAGCTAAAAAACCACGCCCAAACTAAATGTGCCCCAACACCACCTCAGTAAATCAGCAATGATTTTAAACACAGTCATCTTGGCGTCCTCAATTCACCTTGTTATTGCACCTCCAGTTGCTGCAGCACAGATGGGATGCAACATCTCCCACTGTTTGGGGACTGCCCCTAAAGGTGAGCCATATGTTTTGCAATACCTAGAAACAGCAGGATAAGATAAGGAAATCTCTGCAGCCTTAAGGCAGAGTTGCTTTGATTTCACTGCTGCTTTGTGCCCTGCCTCCGCCTCACTCCCTCTTTTTTTTTTTTTTTTTTTTTTTTTGAGAGAGCTTTTGTAATGCAATTTATCTGGGTTAAGCCTACAGAAAAAAAAATAATCCAAACAAATACTGTGTGTGCATGTGTGTATGTATGTGTGTAATGCCTAGGAAATCTCCTGTGTTATCTGTCTGCGTAACATTTTACCTTCCACTAGACAAATGTATTTTTAAACAGTGTGGAATCAAAACAACATTCTCAGCATTCAAGACATTCTGTCATCACTGCCCATTTGTTGCCCTCTAGGTTTCTCTCAGCTGGCAAATTTCCCATTTAAGGAATTATCAGATTCATCTGCTTGGACAAGGCTGCAAAATAGAATGAAAAGCTGGATTATTCTAGAGAACTCATATTTTTCTTTCAGGGCAGAAAACCCAATGCATGAGAGCTGAACATTAACAGCAAATGGAACCAATCTCTCAGACTTCGCAGGTCTACCCCTCTATACTCTGTGAAATCTAATTTTGATTAAGATGCTACAATATTTATTTTACTTTTATTCTTTACTTCTTTAAATATGTTTAGTTCCACTTATTATGTTAAACTGTTTTGAAGCCTTAAATATTACGCTCATATATGACGTTTGTTTTTAAACTGTAGTTCTAGTAAACATCTAATGCATCCTCTGCTACTTCTATGCAATTTGTCATAAAGAATTACCAATTGCTTTGCTACCATTTTCCCTACAGCATTTTTTTTGCAGGACGAAAGTGTAAAAGAAAAGAGAGAAATAAAAAAATCAATAAATTGACAGTTTTCCACAGCAAGATGGCTCAGGATTTACTTGAGTGATGGAGCAGCTTTCATGACAGAGGTTGTGCTGCAAAAGCATGCTTGTGTTTCTGGGCCTGCTGGCTGCACTGCCAGGATTTCTGGAGGGATATGCCATGGCTCTTAGTGCTGTAGCATACTAAACCTCCACACAACCCTTTTGTACCGACGTGTGAAATACTAATCTTTGCCCCTCAGGTAGAAAGAAAACTGTGGTAAGATCTGGAGAAATGTCTCAACACCAACTTTGCTTACTGAGCAGGTTGGTTTTGTTTTCTTGCCACAGATGAGTGAACTAACAAAAACTCCATCAAATTCAGGGAAGTGTTTCACGTGCTGAGTGCCTACACAGGTGCAGGAGCACCAAGTTAAGCAGAAGATGAACATTAGAGAAATCCTAAATGATTCTAAAGTAATTAACATGCCTGCAAACTCATTACAGAGCCAGAACTGTTTATGGAGACTACTGCCATCCAGTAGTGACACTAAACCACTATCTTATTATGTCTGCCCAAGTAAAAGTCTGTTTCAAGGCGTTGTATTATTTTAGCACAGTGATTAATCAATTTCATTTTAGAGCATCCGCTGAGAGCTTAAAAACTCCTGATTCACATTATTAGCATTCTGTACAGCTTTCTGTATTCTTTGAGTGGTATGATTAAATTTATCCGTGGTTGCTAATGGTCACAGTATGAAATATGAAAGTCACCATTCCACACACACCCAATGGGTGTCCTTAAAACATGCTGTGAATCCCAGACAAAGAGGACTGTAAGTGACAAATCCTTTCTCTTTATTGTCACAGGCTAGCCTGAATACACTGTTTATGCATAAGGCAGACAGCATGGACTTATGATGTAATACTGCAAATGGAACAAATAGAATACTCCATTGTATCTGTCACATTTTAAGGCTGGAAATTAGTCCATGAATTTAGTTGGGTTCAGATTCTACTGACTCACATTTTACAAGATAAAAAAATCATCCAAGCTTTGATGCTATGATATAAAGCATGATGAACATGGAAAAATGTTTCAGTTCATCGCTAAATTGAAAAGATTTTATACTAGACTCGAAGAGTCTTGATACTGCCTTATTTATTTAGACTGCATGTTCTAGTGGTCCAGGCTTGGTCATCAAAAGATAGTGAGAACTACACTTTACCATTCTGGGCATAAAGTATTAAAAATTTATCAAAGAAATCAAAGTGACTGTCTAGTAAGATTGAATCCATCATCCACAGAAATTGCCAGATACACAGACCTATAAACACTTTTACTGAATGTAGCACACAGTCTGATTAAAAGCCAATAGATAAATACTGAACAATCCAAAATGACAGTTCTTTCTAAAACCTGATGTCATGCACCAAATAATTGTGAGATACGCTGTAACATAACAAAAACTGTTACAAGCAGAGCAACATATCAAGGTACCTATCATTAAATTATACTATTACGAGGTTCTAGCAATATGCACCACGGTCAATGTCTGAGTAATTTCTCTGTTGTGTGCGTTGCAATGCATACTCTGCATTGCAATGAATACTCTGGAAGAATGATTAAGTTCTTCATTACCCAAAAGTGAAATGATCTGTTGTTTGTCCTTTATTAATTTTGCGGGCTGCTGAGCTATTCAGAACTACATAACTCTGTTCCAAAGGAGGCACTGGTGTGACTTTTCAGAAACGCCACATTAAAAATAAACCATCATAAAAATAGCACTGTATTGACTCTGTGACCCCAAAAATCTACTCTAGACTGCCACTACCATTAAAGGCAATGAATCAGTTCTAATTAACGGGTGATCAGTTTTTTGGGTACAGGCATTCCTCCATCAATGCACTTCCCTACCTTCCTGTGAAAAGGGTGCTTAAATATTATCATCAGATGACAATGCGGACCCACCACAGGGCTAGTGAAGGGGCACTTTATTAGGAGTCTGCTGACAGATACAAACATTCTGCCAAATTCTGTAAAGCAGAAGCATGCCATTAATTTCAATATTTATTACTTTCCATGAAAGGTAAGTGACTCAGTATTGGGAAGGGCTTTACAAGGCCACTATTTCATCTCTCTTCAATGCTTTTTTGCTTTGTGATGTGTCTGCCTATTATGAGACTAACTTATTCCAAAGAACAAATTAAGCAGCAAGACATGACAAGCAGTGCATTTGTATGCAATTTGCTTACCACCTGAGGCATGCCAACGGCTCAAGGCCAAAGGCTGAGCAACCCCAGCCATTCAATAAATGCAGTAATAACCACACTGAATGCACAGCACTGGGTGACTTATTTCTACTACAATATGGAATTTATACATAGGACCAAGTGCACCTGTGCACTTGGTGACTGTTATTAAAGAAATTATACCATTGAGAAACTTTTTCGAAACATTGTTCTGAAAATACTATCCCATACAAATGAAATGTAGAGGTTTATATACCTTGTTCTACAACCAGACAATGCTTGTGAAATGATGAAATTACACCCTGGACTGTAGGTCCAGTGTCAGTTTAAAAATATCCATGCAGACAATATATATCCATTTATCCATGTATAAATATGAAAGGACTTGATAGTACTGGGCAGGGCAGAAAACCAGCCACTCTAGAGATTTAGCAACCAGTCATGTTGCTAAATCCAAGCATCCTGATCTTGTACCAATTAATTAAGGTCTAGCTGTGGAAGCAACAAAGAATTAATTTAAGATAAATTATTTTTTCTAACAACACTACCTCATCTCATTCTGAAGAGACCATGCACAGACATGGGCTGTGCTAGTTTATTTCGCTGCTCCAGCATTAATGAGTAAAACAATGACATTATTTAGGTTCCCGATCCATTCGCCAGTCACAGTAAAGTTCATCTCTTAAATAAACAGTGAGGCAAGCTGACTTTAATTTGTACTCACATACCAACAATTGATTTTTCCCATAAACTCACTCTCTTTTCACTCTGCCTTGTGACTACACAGTCTGATCTGATTTAACCCTTGTGCAGAGAGCTGCCTTCCATCTACATTCCTAAAACCGCCAAAGAATTAACACAATTGAGAATAAAAGATGTGAAGATCTACTAATGAGGTGGAAAGACTGGGCAATAAACTGTTTTACAAGAAAGCACAGCACTTGTTTCTTTCTGACATCTTCATTCTGCTCCCATGAATCTTAATCTGTAAGGAGGAAATATTTTTAGAGATGAAGATAATAATGAATTTAAAACCTGACATCTAGCTACTGGGTTCTTTTTTTCCTGTCTTTTCCACCCTGCTTCCCCCAAACAAGGGAAAAAAATCTATCCATAACTGAAAACAGAGTATGAACATGAATAAACCCAAAAACCTTTAAAGATCAGCACACACTGGGGTTTTTTTGTGTTCATTAGAAATTAATAGTATCACATCCAAGCTCCTGTGTGTTAAAGACAAAAAACCCCATACTGCTCTGGGACAGGCTGCCATTTCTCCCAATGCTGAACTATCACATGTTACTAAAAATCCAAACAAGGCTATTGTTACTTTCTGATTTATGAAATCACATTCTATTAAGATGTTTCTTACAGTTCAGTCCGGACAAAATGTAACTCACAATCACATATTAGAAGATGTCTTATTTATGTTCCAATTTACACATCTTGTGAAGCATTTTAAATATTACGTATTTCTCAAAAAATGCAATTCTATGTAATACACGCAATATTTAAAATTATTTTAAATACAAATATAAAATTAAACAGACTTATTACATAAAGTTAAACATCCACTTTGGCCAGTACCTTCTTTAACCATGACAAAAGTAGCTATCTAATGAAGAATGTATGAACAAAGCACAGACACAGAGGTATTCTCCCAGCTACAACAGCCTACAGCTCTGGGACCTCTGCATGGTTCCAGTACTGAAACACACCAGGACACATTTTAGAGAAACACTAATGCATAATAAAGCTGCAAACTTGTGGCAGGCTTCATTGGCACATTATGGCACAAAATACTTGTGATTTTAGGGATCTCAGCTCTGTTTGCTGAATACAACAGTGTCCTTAATTTTTCTATGTCTTGTTCCAAGTTTGAAAAAGATTCCAGCAACTCCTTCTTTTGAACCCAGCCCAAATCCAAAACCATACAAACGTGTAAATATTTCCACAATAAATTTGCACATTGAAGCTATTAATGAGAACTGGGGATTTTCACAACAAATGTGAAATATTCATGTACATGTAGAGGTGATAGACCTATAAACAAATAACCAGAAAAATGCTCTTGTATGTCTTTCTTTTTGAAAATCTGACTTTAGGAATATTGTGCCTCTGGTAAAATGGTATTGTTTTCATGTGAGTACAATCACTTGGCATTGTGCCCAAGAACATACCCAAAGAATGGAGTTATCTTGAGGACAAGCCCATCACTCACACATTCTCCAAATATTTAGTCTCTAGATTTCTATGAATTTTCTTCAAGCCAGGAGGACAGAATTGCTGTCTTACTACTGAACAATTCTTGTATTTTGGAGATGAAGTACCAATGACTTATGTTACAGCTGCTGCTGCTGTGCTGTCTTCCACTTTATTGGAGCTGAATAATTAAACACCCTTTAGTCCTTGTGACAGTCCTGGACTCAGCATGGCTGTTAATCAATATCACATAAAAGGGAATTAGGCTTAAGCAACTGTTGCACAAGGCAGGATGGATAAGACAAGACGGAGAGGTATCTCCTCTTTCACACAGAAGACTAATTTTCTGTATTTTACAACACACCCTACCCCAAAAGTGCACATGGACTTGAGAATAGACAATACATATACAGATATAGGGGAATCCAAACTAATCTCAAAGATTTTTAACACCATAATGGCAACCAACAGTCACTTCTTCCATTCTTTCCTAAATTCCCTTCTTCACATGTTTTTGGGATTGAAAAAAACTCTCAGCACCAGCATATATAAAGTACTCAGTTTATAGGGAGAACTTGACTGCATGGAACCAGTTCTGATAATTCTATCATATGATTGCAGATGGAAGAAATAAACAAAAGGCATTTAATAAACACTATCTCAATTCTGCTCGGTGAAGAATATTTAGGAAGACTTATGCTTCCAACAGTTTGAGGAATTTTTCTACAATCTCTAAAAACTGCCCGCAAGCTATTATTTTTTCATTATGTTCTTGCTCTAAAATGAACCAACAGGTTAATAAGATCAATCTTAGTCTGCGAGTACCAACAAAGGAAAGATTCACATTAATGGGTGCAAATTTTCCCCACACTCCCTGCCTGATGCTCACCTCTTCCCAGAGAAATGGGGACACAGTTCCCAAGTCTCTTCAACAACTGTTCCTTTCTGATGAAATACACTAGTACTGTATTTAGAAACACCTCAAGCTTCCTATCAGGCCAAGAAATAAAGTCAAAAGTCAAACAGGTCAATTTCAGGTAGTTAAATAATTTAATTAATACTGATGATGACACCACCAAGCCATTGATACATGGGTGGAAGACTTCATGAACTCTTTACACTGCTCTGCTATTTTGTGTTTAAAGACCTAGTATTTATAAAACACACTAATTCAACTTTAACCAATGCACTCTTGAGTAATGAGGAATAGTCTGCAATTCAAATGGAAAAAGCTTACACAGTATCTGATTATTCTTGATACTATACTTTCTGAATCACTTAGCTGAAACTCAATTTTGCAAAAAGCCGGAACAGTATTTTCCCTCCAATCCTATTGGTAACATGAAAAGAGTGTGCATGTTTTGGATCTTATTTATTACTTATTTCAATTTTTTTTTCTGTCTCACCAAGATTTGCTTCAAGCTTTAGAAAGTGGGCTTCAGTTAGCACCTCCCTCAAAATGATCCAGAAAACATATTCCATGTGCATGAATCACGGAAAGAACAGCAAAACAACTTCCAACCAACCTGGGTCTTTTTAGCTTCTCCAGTGCCTTCCCTGGAAGTGCTTAGCGTCGAGCAAGGCTGGCCAGCCTCTGGTCGGCAGGGGAAGCGAGGCTGGAGCTCCAGGGCTGAGGCGGCCGTGGAAAGCAGCAGCAGCAGCAGCAGGAGGGACAGGGCACCCCTCGGCAGGAGGGATGGCCCCGGCTTCAGTGAATGCCCAGCGTCACCCACCCCTTCAGAAGGGTGCGCGCAGTGCCTTGCTGCTCTCACCTCCTCCTCCCAGAGCTCGCCCACTTCCATTCGGCCAACACCCTACGTGTTTTGTGGATCTGGGCCAAAATATCCTGGAGCTGCACAGCCATTTACCACACTGATATTTTCATTATTCTTTTCAGTGTTTCTTAGTACACACTGATTATTCTATAATGTAATACCATCTTTACACCAGGTCGGTACTGCAGCTTGCTTACCATGAAGCTGTGTCAGATACACACCTAAGGAAGAATGTGTGCTAACCTACATTTACTATTCTTACACAGCATTTAGCTGGAAAATAATGAACGACCCCTTTTTACATAC
>VZTR01025231.1:193080-248536 GCA_013400775.1 Chaetops frenatus
GAGGGGAGGGGAGGGGAGCCCATGTTTTAAACACAGTAGAATATTTTCAGTGTTTTACCAGTCAATGAAGGTTTATGTAAAACACACATGACCCTGTAAACAGTTCTACATTTTGAACCAATTCAGTACATGCAAAAGAAATTATAGTTAAAGAAACTGAGTATTTCTGATCCCCATGCCCTCCAAGACTTGAAAATCAACAGATCTCAGCCCCTCCTTCTTGGTTTCTAACAGAATTACTGATTGGGAGAAAGTAGGGGCTTTCCTGACTAGTAATCTCCCAAGCAGTTTCTCATCTTTAAGCTATTCACTAAATTGATAAGCAGAAATGAAGAAAATCTGCTGGAAAGGTTACATTTGCCAGATGGGGTTTACTACCTTGGCTAGATCCAGGTACACAGTTAAATCTTGTCACAACTGAGCTGGTTACTTTCTCTAAAACTCCAGCAGCAAATACAGAGTATTTCTTTCCTTAGATCAATGCAAATAATAATTCATTAGTTAGTAGGTCCCAATTTTACATAGGATTTATAGGTCATGATTGTGTATTTCATATTAAATTTAAAAAAAACTCCAAAAACCAGAAAACAACCTGTTCAATTTCTATTGAACATTTTAATATTTTCTTTTTAAGCTTTTCATACTGAGCTGTGATTCAGCAGAATCCCCTCCTGATGCTGCAACTGCATGTAGTGCAAGCCCTGTGTCAGGCAGTACTGCTACACTGCAGAATGCTGATTAAAAAGCATGTCTTTAAAAATGGAATGGTAAGCACAAGCATCCAGAGAAATCCAAGCAAAAGACTAAAGACATAGAAATACATAGCTCAGTTTCCAAAATAGGCTGCATTACCAAACTAATTTCTCCCTCTGTACGGTCACAGCCAAGCATCATACTATTTGCAATCTAAACTGAAGCCAAAAATAAAGATATACTGAAACAATATTTAAAGAGCACAAGTATATATGTAATTTATTTTCTATGAAGATTTTAAGAGATGTCTAAATCCAAAGCAATTTTTGGAAGCTATGTTTAACAGAAAGACCAATGCTTGCTTAAATTTGGATCTCCCTTAAATGCCTTTATTTAACCCAACTGACCACAATGTCTAACAATTTAGCTGAGTGTATAAAGAGCTTCCATCAAAACAGACTGCCACAGAGACTAGCCTGTTAAAGAGAAATCTTCATCACTCCAAACAAGTTTTCCTCTGACATCTTTGTCTTTTCTGTATTACAGAGGCTCAGTCTGGGATGGAAAATTGCATGAGATGAACCTTCCTTTAATTAGGGTAGATCTCTATGCCACAAATCAACAAATACATAACACCAGTGTGACCACTATAGTTGTCTGTGTCTTGAAGGTCTATTTGTTTGCCTCCAGATTCCACTAGAACTCAGCTGCCTTAATCCCCCATATGCTACTCACCTTCTCATTTCACTGTGTGCCAATTCTTCACACTAAAAGGCAATCTGTACACGTATGGAATTATGTCTCCAACTTACCAGCTGTCAAAATCTACTTGACATTTACAATAGTGTCTGCAGAGTAACCTGTCTTTATTCCATTTTTTCCCACTATGAAATGCCCTTGCTGTTAGTTCGTAAATTCAATTTCTTTGTATACTCATCATATAAAGGTTATCCTTTTTTGTATACAATTATATTATGGCTGAATATGAAATTAGAAATGGAGAAACAGTACATTCTTTATGACGAGGATGACTTGCATAATATGTACTGAACAATTCACCTTCATTTTGACAGGCAGAAGGCATATTCTTCCCTTGCTGTGCAGGCATTCAATCAGCACTTCAGACTTTAGGAAAAAAGTTTTTAGTGAAGACTTGCTATAGATCTCTGCTGTAAGTAAAAGCTATATCAAGAAACCAACAGCCAGCTTAAATCACAAATGTTTTCATGTTTTGTGTTTAAGCTTGGACGGTAACTTTGCTCTTCTCCTTTACTGCAGCTCTCAACAATGAGCAGTCTCAAGAGATGAAAATAACTTCTTAATCTGAAAATCATATGGAAAAGATCAACTGCCCTTAAAAAAGTTATAAATGTCTGGACAAACTTTTCCCAGATTTTCCTTCTTCAGTTACTTAATGAACATATGGTTATTTATAATGTGAGTTACACTTGTAGTATTTCAAAAATTAGTTATACACATGCCTGGAGCTACTCAGCTCCTCCCTACTGACCTCACTCAATACCCTTTGAGCACTGTTTGCTTTGGCATGCCTTTAACAGTGAACCCATGTTTCTATTTATGTGTCTTCTCTCTTCTGTAAAAATTTTACCTTAGTTTTCTTCTCTTAGCAAGTACCTTATAGCAAGTTATTTTAATTTCAGAAAGATTATAACATCAGATATCAATTATGACAAATAAAAACCTGGGCCAGCAGGCGTAGGTGATTAAAAATACATATAAAATGAATGCAAGCTCAGCTATATTTTAAACTATTTGAGGGACAGTAAGGAGTAATTTTTTAGGTTAGTGAAATGTAGCAGAAGCTAATAGCTGAGTTGATGTCTTTTTGACAGGTACAAGATAGACGTGTGTCCGAGGGCAGCTCCTCTCCACCTCAGGAGACAGACAATTCTGGGTCATGGTACACCTGATGGGTGAGACTGCTCCACCAGGAGAGAGGTCATGTGCTAGGGGCACCTAAGCCTGCATCAGGGATGGCTCCAAGGCAGACAGACACCTCTGTCACCTGACATCTATGTAAGATTTATGTAAAAACTTAGGTGAGATGATCCCACCCGAAAGAACCTATGTTCTAGACTGGAAATACAGGCTTCTATCTTTTTTTCTCATGTATATGTGTGTGTGTGTGTGTGTGTGTGTGTGTGTGTGTGTGTGTGTGTGTGTGTGTGTGTGTGTGTGTGTGTTTTGTTGGTTTTTTTTCAAAGAAAAGGAGTTAGACAGCATCACCCCGAAAAATCTAAATTAATCTTCCATGTTCATACAGTTTATCTACCTACGGGGTTTAATGTAACTTTTCATACAAATACATGGATTTGTTCAAAGTTTCTTCCTGTTCAATAGGTTTAATTCCATCCAGTGTATCACTTAATAAATGGCAATATGGCAGGTTTTTCTTTTACAATCCACAGAAACTGCAGATTCAAAATGTCTATCACAAGACAGCAAGGTTTTTCACTCAACACCTAGCACTTCCTCAAATACTCTAGTATACTGTTTTTTCTGTTTGAATTCAATTCTACAGTAAAAAACCAAAAGAAACCACTGACTGAAATGTGAATGGTGCATATAACCACAGCCTCAACTGAAAAAGAAACTGCTCATTTCTTACATTTCTTCTTACAATATATGGAATTACTTTTTGTTTTGGATGTTTCTAGTCACTGTTAATTGCATTTTACACCTCATTTGGGGAATCCATGGAGCTCTGTCCTTGACTTATTCTCCATGCACAAGGGAATCTCATTCAAAAATTATTTTAATTATCACATATGAACAGATACTCTGTACTCCAGACTTACCTCTTCTATACTGAAGACCAGGATCCTTATCTATTTCTAATGTGATTATTCTCCAGAATTATTCTGAACACACTTTCTCCCTTTGCTCTGCAACCCTTCTTGCTACACTACTGCTATTCTTAAGTACTGTCAACCTCACAGTCATCTTGTTTGTCACACAGACTTGCAACCCTTCACAACATTACCTTAACCTATACATTTGGAAAAAATTCCAAATTTATGTAGACAACTTTACTTTTCTATAAAATCTATGGAATAGCTTGGGTAGGAGGGGACCTTCAAGATCATCTTGTTCCAAACCCCCTGCCATGGACAGGGACACTTACCACTAGACCTGGCTGCTCAAGGCCTTATCCAATCTGGGCTTCCACACTTTCAGGCATGGGGCACCCACAGCTTCTCTGGACAACCTTTTCCAGTGTCTATTTTTTAAAATTTTTTTATGAAGTCCTACATCGCCGTTCTCGACCTTCTTTATCTGATTTCCATGTTAGCGCCTTTGTTTACTTATTACCTTTCCATGTGGTAATCTGCATGTTCTTTTCATGCTTTCTGTTCTATTGGGAAAATGTTACCCATAAACATCCATCAAGCTCCTTCACATTCTTCAAAACTTTAGAAAATATGCATGTTTTCTATTAAAAACATTGCTTTGGTAAGAAAGCCAAAATATGCCATTCTAATGAGAAAAAAACCCCACTTCTAAAATTCAATCAGAACTTTAAGATGTTTTATTCCGCCAGGTATGTCTTCAAAAATGCATAGGAAGAATGGTTATAGTTAGGGGACTCCAGTCACTTGTCACTGAATCTGTTCAGCCTACCAGTGTTATTTCAGATTCACAATCTGCAAATTCATTCAGGATTTGAAAGTCAAATAGACTTACTCTGTTTATGGCTAACCAAAGTAATCACTATTTTTCACGTAAAATTTTTGTCACCACACATGTTCTAATTCCATCAACATTACAGAGGCAGCCAGGATATGGTTTGGCTCTATACTTGGAATTTAATTAATGATCTAGGTGGTGTCTGATTCAGAAAACAATTTAATTTACAATTCCATAAGCACTTCTGCATGAATAAAAAAGCAGGAGACAGGAATTTTGCATTAAAATATAAAGAAAGTGGGGATATGATCCACAGAATAAGGTATGAGCAAATTAATCTAGAGTACTGACTTTCAGTTTTGTAAAATAAAATTTTCAGTCTTTTTGTACTGCATGCTCACCTGAACACAACATGATTCCTTGCTTGTTCATGTTCTTACTGTGCCTGATTTTACTGTATGTTGTTAAAAAAGCAAAACCTGTAATTACATCAAAGTTTTATGTTTTATGGCACCATGAATCTCTTTGAAAGCCTTGTCTCTCAAGTACCTTCACATCCCCCTGAGCTGCTGAAATCAGGTTACACTACTCTTGATTATCTCACATTTACACAAACTCACACACAACCACCAAGGAAGAAATTCCAAGGTGTAGTTCATGAAGCTCTCCAAACAAAAAGTTCTTCTGACAGATGTTTTATGTTTTCACGTGTTTTCCTAAGAAAAGCTACACAGTCTTGAAAGTTAATACAGGCAGCTATGAGCACTGGGTGGGATTTCTACCAATCCATGTATGACTTTATGAGAAAGCTTTTGATAACATCCATTAGAAAAGACAATAGCCCATCTGTTCGTTCTCTGCCGTTCCTCAAAATTAAGATCAGCTAACCAATCCTCCTCCAAAAAAACAAAATAAAAACCCCCAAACAAACAAAAAAAGGACAGGGAACCAGGTCCCTACCAGTTTTATTTAGGTAAGCCTCTGCAATGTTTTTATTAGGTCACAAGGCAAACATCAAAGCAAGCTTTTAACTATGCTTCTATAAGCTCTTTTGCCTTACTCTCAACTTTACGGCTTATTTAAAAGAAACTGGAGAAAAAGCTAAGAGCAAGATTGGAATGACACCTCAGATAATACACCTAAACATGAAATATCCTCAAAATCACAGTGGATTAAGCAGACTTTCCTAATGACCTTGCTTAGTTTCCTCTTTCCTCACAGGAGTGAGGAGTTATTCCCCACCCCTGCATTTGTCCCCTTCTCCAAATTCAGGCAGAAAGGATTAAACACTACAAGGTGCATTGTTTCGTCTACTCTTTCCTCATTGTACATACTGGTTTATTTTTAAGCTAAGTGTATAACTCAACTGGCTCTTGTCTTCCTAAAACACAGTGGTCAAGATGGATCTATAAATCCATTGAGAAGACTGACTATAAATTGAGTAATTAGTAAGTGTTTGGAACATTATTAAACAAAAGCATATGACAAGATCATCATATTGACATGACTGTAACCCAGAACAGCTGGTTTGCTACAGGTTATGAGAAGGCTTGTGCATGGGCAGGAGCTGTTGGACTGGGGGGAAATTTTGTTTTACTGGGGGTCAGTTATGGAGATTATACAGTGAGGAGAAGCACTGGGACACACACACACAAAAACACACTCTCCCTCCCCCTGGGACGCTTGTTCTGGGTTTTGAACAGATCACTCAGAAATTATACAAAGACAAAATAATTTAAAGTGGGAAATTCTGCTTTAATTGAAATTAGCCCCTTCTTAATTTAGAGAAGATGATTTCTAACATGTGAGCTTAAACTTTTCTCTTAGAACCAGGCTTTTTCTTATTTTCAGTTAAAATGAATACTTTATTCTGTAACTTTATTTAAAAGAATTTTTCTTTCCTCTCCAAAGGAAGGGTGCACCATATTTTCAGTTCATGTATAAGACTCTGGGTAACTGAATTGTAACAGCTTTTAGCACACAAAAATCAAAGCTTTTATGCACTGCAGTGTATTGCATAATATGATATATGACAAATGTTTAGAAAATGTAAGAAAAATTACCAATTTATATCCTATATGACCAACTAGTGGTTTCTTAATGGTACTAAGAGAAAAAGATAATAAAACAAAGGTGTATCAAAACCACTGAACAGCAACTGCTGTGGCCATATTGAAATGAGGAGCATCCAGACTTGATAAAATTCCCTATTTTCCTGCTCTGTCTCCAGGCACAGTAAAACCTGCACACACATGTCAGACTCCTTTATTCTGGAAGGATAGGAGTAGAAATTAAATGGAATCTCTTATCTACATGTTGTGAATTCACTAAAAAAAGGCTATGAGGCTCCCTCTGAAAAACTGGGGGAAAAGTTCCAAACCCAAACTTGTTCTAAATACAATTTTTCTCAGGTTGACATGGGGTTGGTACTTTGTCCTGTTGATTACTCACTGGTCACTAACACTTGCTTCAACTGAGAGATGAGCATAGGCCAGGAATAACATCTGAAATGGTGTCATTTAATCCTGGTATTAATAGACTACAACAGCAACATTGGTTAACATCCTACACCAGTTTGGGACTATATTGTTTTGTTTATTTTGATAAAGACAAGCACATGCACATAAGAGCTTCCCCAGCCCAGCACCACTTCAAAATAACAACGATGACAAAAAACCACAAGAAGAACCAAAGATTATAAAAAGACAAACACTGTAACAAAGTACCAATCAAAAGCAAACAAAGCAAAACCTTAATCAAATAATAAATAAGTAACCTAATATCTCCTTCTGCCTTAAATCCTTCCCCATTCCTTGCCAACCCCCACTTCCCTTGAAAACCAGATGGCCCCGGCAATATGCCCTGAAGGTCAACAGATGCACCACGTCTTTGGATGAAGGAAAGGTATATAATGTCTTTAATAATATTTCCAGATGATAAAACTAGAAAACACAAGATGAAAAAAGCACGAAAAAATCCACAGAAAGGAAACAAAGCAAGAACAGTTACTCTGTTAAAATATTCAAGACACCAACGAAAATAAAAGGGAAGTAGTGAACTCTCATTAATGCCATGAATAATAAATAACAAGTGAAAAGAAGATTGATGTACAAAAAAAAAAGTAGTGTAAGAAATTACATAAAGAAAGGATACTAGATAACTCTGGGGACTGGTAATGGATATGCCTGCTTATTTGTCACGACTGTCAAAAGTTATGAATTTCAAGATTTCCATGCTTTTATAAAATGTGCCCATGTCTTTTAGCTTCATAGGAAACTGTGTCAGTGGGTGAGTAGACGAACACGTTCATAGGTGAATAAATAGGTGAACAATTTAGCCTGGAGTGGGATGGCTGAGGCTGCACTCAATTCCAGCAAAGTATGTCTGGAAAAACTCAAATGAATCACAGATTAAGCTATTTCAGATTTTTACTGGTGAATCAGAGGTCCAAACTGTGGTCTGTGAGTCTTAATGTGAAAACTGATTGTAGTGACATTATTGCGTCTGTTGCTTTCTGTGTTCTGCAACTTCCAGATCAAATTTTCCCAATTTAACAATAAAAACGACTTTTTAACTGCCAACTTCATCAGAAAGCCAGGCCAATACCTTTCCTCAGAACATCCATGGCAAAGTATTTCATCCTGCTTCCTATCACAACTGGGAAATCATAAGGGTTTATGTGCATCACCTTCAGTGCATGGGTACAACTGTGATTATCACTGGCAGTAGTATGGCTCCCTACATTGGATCCCAAGACAGAACTCCATTTTAGGGCTTAATAACTGAGGTTCTGTAACTTAGTACTTGTAAAAAGAGAGAGGCGTACGTATGTAGATATTCCAAGCTCACAGCACATAAAAAGTAGCACAAATTAACTCAGCACTTTTTCCTCAACATGAAAAAACTTTTTAGCCCCGAGTAACTTGCTCACGTGTTCCTGCAGAAGATAAGGGGCTGATGTGTATTGTATGTCTCAGGCAGTGATCACTGTGGAGCCAGCCAAGGACTGGTGTGATAACAACCAAGGATTGTTGGCATTAACACCGCGAGAAGGAACAGGATGTGGCTAGAAGGAGGAGGCCATGCAGAGGCAGTGTAGCACTTTCCTGGGAGAAATGTCCTTGTTCTGGCTTGAGGACATAAACACAACATAGTACAGTGCAAGCACATGGATGAGGTTGAGAAGAAGGCATGGACAGTATCAGGGGATCAAGACTGCCAAAGGCCCACTGCCAAAGACCCCTGAAGCATTCTGACACATTTCCAGAAAGGTCTAGAAGAACATTTTGCACATGATAGCTAATTTGCATAGAAAATGAGAGACCTATCTCCAGAGTGGGGAATCCTCTCATTAAAAAGGCCCCCAGTGGAGCCTGGGCACACATGCAGCCCAGGATCCTAGCCACACCATCAGCTGGATCAATGCTGGAACCAGGACTGGTGATTCCTCTATTCCTTCTTTATATCCCATGTTTCTCTCTCCCCCTCTTTAATTCATCTCTGTCTCTCTCACTCTTCCTTTGTGCCCTACCCCTCGATCCATATTCACTGCCACGTGTTTATACCAGGAGATCAGGGACTAATGAATACCAATTTCTATGCCAGGTGTGTAATATACTAATAAAACTTTGTCAGCTTTTGCAGAGCCTCTGTCTTCTATCATTCCTTTCGACCACCAAACACCTACGTGGTGCTCCCTTCTCAGGTGTTCATTCTCAAGGATGGGACACCACAATCCTTAGTTTAAAACTCTGTGACCCAGAAAAAAAATCCAGTTCAGTTTTATTTCTTCATGGATTCAGAACAAACAGAAGTACAACCAACAAAACCTCTCCCAAGTGCACACATTAATAAAGCACCCTGAGTAGCTACGTTGTAAGAAAAGCGGCTTATTTTTACTTAGATTTATGCTGCCTTTTGAAATGAAGCTTTCTGAACCTGTACACAAACAATATTATAAAGCTTAGTCCTACCTGAATCTACAACCATGCAAATCAAAAAGCCTTCAGCTATCTGCTGCTAACAGCACAAGGCACATGTGGATAAGACACTGGGGCCGTAAGTTTTAAGAGCCCTTCGCCTTGGAGAGCTATCAGCTGTGCAAAGCAGGTGCCACCAAAGCAAATGGTGGAGATAGGCAGTACTTTACTGGTAAAATAGGCAAGGACAAACAACATGCCCACTTCAGCCCAAAGTCGGGTGGCCAGAGTTGCAGTAGGTCTGGCCTTCAGATCTGAGCACCTGCGTCCATCAGAAAGCTGCTTCTGGCCCAGAAGAGATGCAGTGCATACAAGAAGAAGTGGTGCTTCGCCATCACGGACCCACTGTCTTCCCAAACACCACACTAGGTACAAAAGTTCAAGCAGCCAAAGTTTGGCAGACATGGCCGCTGCTGACATTTTTTCTGACCCTGATACTTTTGAAGAGGGTTTACAAATCCTGAGGAGAGTTTTATTTTCTTCTTCCCCCATCTATAGAGGTCCGAACACACACACACACACCGAGTATACTATCACTTCAAAGCCCAGCTAACACAGAGCCAGAGGAGATATCAGACTTCATACATCCTAGAGTAGTATTGCAAATGTATACTCTATTTCAAGAAAAAAGAGAATAAAATGCTGAAAAAACCCTATTAATCTGAATAATTTTATACATTTTAATAACCCCACCATAAAGACTGAAATCTTTAGAAAGACTTCACTAGATTTTCTTGTGTGAATAAGGAATAACCATCATTGTGTCAGTGGAGCAGCACTAGAAGCTAGGAAAACACTATTACTGATGAAATTGAAAAACAATGCAGCATGCATGTCAGCCCAGCAAAGCAAGCTGCTGATTTCTAGGTATGATTGTGTGGAAAGGGAGAAGTTATATGAGAATAAAAGATTGTGAAAGCTGCTCCATTTTTAGAACACAGAGAAACTGTAAACATTTTACAGAGGGTCACATTTGGTGCCAAACATTGGCAGCATAGCACACTGTGTAACAATAATGGCAGCAGAAATCCCTCCAAAGCAGATCCACATTATCAGTCCACTGAAATATTTATTTGGCAAGATAGAACATCAGTAACATTATCTCATAAGTTTTCTATTTTGAAAATATTTGGAATTGCATTATATGGCCTAATATTCAAACCACTTTGTTGCAACATTTTTTAAAAAGATAAACAAAACCTCCTAGCCTCAAGTGAATTATTTCTTCTTCTCTTCAGAATTACAAGCCAGTGAATATCAGCATAAAGAAGCTCAGAAGCATTGAATCCAGCCAGCAGTTTTCAAGATGTAACAGGAGACAGGAAACCTTGATCAATAAAGAAGTATAATTATTTGTATTAAATTGTGGCTTAGAAATGCTGATTGGAATCTTATGTGGAAGTTTATATTGAAATCTAGAAAAATCCAGATAAAAAAAAGGGACAAGATAGTTCTGGTCTCCAGAAGTTACAATTTAAGAATAAAATCAGAGATACAGGATGGATTCTATTAGATGAAAAGCGTAACAAAACAATGACTGTGTTTCCAGGCCACACTGCAGAGGACATACCCATAGTAGCCTAAGTACTGAAGGACATGCTGCGTTCCACAATTTTTCCTTTAGTGAAGTATGACTGGCCCAGGTAAAGAATTGCCCTAAAGAAGCTGCACTGTTTTGTTAACCATGCTAACTTAGGCTTCTGTACAAAACCCCCCCACTATGCAGGGCTGTTACAGCCAACACACAGGCACTGCTCAGCATTTTCAATGCAATAATTTGTTCTTTGTTTTAAAGCAGATACCTCATAGAGTCACCTGATCAGCCTGTCGCACTCTGCCCACATTCATGTCGTCACAGACCTTGTGGGATCATCCAAAATAAGGGACATAATGAAAGCAACCAGTCAGGTAACAAGCCTGCTCCAAAAAGCACTGCAGTGGAGCCTGCTCAGAGAGCTTCCATGCTGGCACAGCAGTTTGAAACAGGTATTCTTTCCAAAGGGCTTTTCAAAACAAAACCTGCAGTTGTGTTTCCAGTTCCACTTCCAGACTCTTCTGCTGCAGTTGTTAAAAAATAAATGACAGTGGCAGAAGAATAAATGTGAAGCAAGCTGCAGTATCTCCTACAAACAGTATTCCTCCTATTCCTTTGCTACACTCATATTTTGAATGTGCAGTTCTTTGAAAAAGCCTTTTTTTCACCAATACAAGAAAAAGGCTATCTGGACAGCTCTAGAAAACACAAAGGGAAGACAGTGAGAGTCTGATTCACAAGAACACATCTTTTGTTTGATATTGGTACAGCTGCAGTGTGAAGTGTTTTCCCTGGGCTTGCAGTGACACTGAAGCAGCACAGCTGACCTGAAGAAGGAAACAGCTACATGGGCACTCTCATGTTTCCAACTGATGTGCAGTGCAGCAGTCACAGAAACAGAGCTGTTCCAGCATAACTCTGACAGTGCTTTGTTTAACTGATAAAAAGGGAGCCCAAACCCTGGCAGTGTTCAAGGCCAGGCTGGACAAAGCCTTGAGCAACCCAGTCTGGTGATAAGTGTACCTGCCCATGGCAGGGGGGTTGGAACTAGCTCACCTTTACGGTCTATTCCAACCCTTTAACATTCTATGATTCTATTACAAAATGAACAGTGTACACCACCTTTTGCCTTTAGTACTAATGTGGACTGCATAAGGTGATTATGCTCAAAAGCAACACTGGTTCTGCAGAAGAAGCTTATTGCACTATTGTTTTAAAGGGATGGCAGGGAAGAAGAGGAAAGGCCTACTCAAAGGAACACAAGAAACCTATGTACTTCAGTGCTACAAAACCAATACTGCTGACAGCTACCTGAAAACAACCCTTAGGAAACACTGCTTGGAAGCTGGCAGGAAAGCCCACAGCTAAAGGCAATGTGCCTAGCTCTGACTGGGATTTTTGTTCGGCTGTTTTTTGGGGGTTTTTTTCCCTACTCTTTCTTCCTCTCCCTTATTACCATAAACAGATGCAGATGATTAAGAGCCTAGCTGTGAAGCGCTCCGGTAGTTTCAGCCCAGAGTCCCCAGGCAGGACCAGGCAGAAGGGGTTACATGATCTCAAGCCACTGCTTCCACCGGGCTCACAGGCTGCATTGCATTTTCTGAGCAGATGATGAAAGATTAAGCCCAGCAGATGAGTACAATGGGTAATTGTCACATCTTTAACCAGCACAGCTAAATCTACCAGAGTTTATGAGACAGTAGTTTATGTTAAAGGTCCAAATACCAAAGAAGCTAATCACTCCTTTTAAAAGACTTTCCATTACATTCCAAGTAAGTGGCTTTCTTACTATCTTAAGAGTTTATAATTCCTTATGCCACTTGTGCCTTTTCCAATAGGATACTGAGAGAATGAATTCATTAAAACATCAGGATCACTTGAAGAATTGAAGCAAACAAACTACTACAAAAAGCTAGAACAATTTGCTAAAAATTGTTTTCATTACCCCACTTAATAATGGGATAATGCACTTGAACAGCAGAGATTTTCTAGTGGGTTATTCAGGGGGAATTGTTTTGTGCAGATCATTTCTGTATTAGTATTAAAACCTTTCTGACCTCAAGTTACTTCAATGTAAGGGCTGTATGTATTTCTATCTCACAGCACATAATGTCTGTTCATAATGCAATGCTGTGTCACTCAAACCGTGAGAAAATGAAGAAAGTAATTTTTTTAAGCACTAAGTACTTAAGGAAACAACACTTCATTAATATAATCACTAAAAAGCAAGTGATTAGATTATCTCAGAAGACATATCTCACGCCTGAAGTCACACCTTGTCCATACATGCATATATCTGGAGAGGTATGTGTGCACGCACCCCTGTCTGGGAAGGGTTCCCTAGGAGTGAGGGTCTGGAAAGGTTCCTTCCCGCCCCTTCTCCCACTGTGCTGCAAGGACTAATGCAAGGCAGCTACCTGGAAAGAAAAAGAATCCTTCATAGCATATTAATAAATGTTAAATGGCAAGGGAAACTGCTGAGAGATTCCTCAAGCTCGGATCCTCATTTTCTCCTGCGTGGCCATCCCTGGGACACGGCTGGAAAACAAGGCAGCCATTTTCTCATAAGCTGTTACACTCAGCAAACCAGATTGAAGTGCTCGATAAGCTGCTGTTCTCTTCCTGCAGCGACCGAGGGGAAAAACAACCCATCACCCACTAACAGGTACAACCACAGCCATCTCTGCGCTCCTGCTGTCAGCCTGAGCAGGCACGGAGGGGGCCAGGGAGCGAGGGAAGGAGGGAGGAAGGGAAGGATGGGGAGGCCTGGATGCAAACATATCCATCCATATTCCTGGGCTGCGCCATCCTTTATCTGTGCAAACCTTATGGATGCGCAACATAGTGCTGCTTGCTCACGGTTTTGTGTTTCCAAAAATAAACTGCCACTGTGAGAAAATACTTGGCTTTTGCAGAACCTGTGTGTCTGAGATACTGCCCTGTGTGGAAAAAGCCTCCAAACTTTGTGGTCCTTATGGATGTGTGATTTTACTTGCATTCCACACAGGTATATGTGCACCTGTACGTACACACATATGTGATGCAACCTGGCCATAAGTAACTTCTCTCACATGTAAATAACCTCACTGAAATAACTTTTTTGGGAACCAGACTGTCAAAAACAGTGAGCATCCCAATTCTGTATAGCATACAAATCGGGATATTCAATATAAATAGCTTGAGAAAAGACAGGTCTGTCTCTAGATGTAAAGCAAGAAGTCACGGCACTTTTATTTAGGTTTAGTTCTGTCTTCTATTATAATCCAGTTTCTTGCCCTTTTTGTAAATCTCCCTCTTTTACAGAAGTGTTTTGAAACTAGGCAGCAATAAATCCTGGGAGATGCCTTTTCAGCCTCAGCAAAATGTGTTCAGCCTTAGCTACGCTCAAATCTGACGAGAAAAAAAAATCCCCACCTAAGTTACATCAACAGAGACTACTAAAATCCATCTGCTGAAGTCCCCCACTACCCTCTGCGTGCTGCCTGCCCAAACCTTGCTCTTCTTTTCAACACAAAGCCAGGCTCTAGCCAGACCCTGGCAGGCCCAAAGGAACTCCAGGAAGTGAGGTACATGTCCCCATTCGGCCACTTCCAATGGCTTCTGCTTGGCCGACCTGACTGTGCTGCACTGGGCTCCCTCCATCTGCATGGAGGCTTCACAAACAGAAGGTGATTCCCTGAAGCCATCAAAGTCCGCGAGCCTCAGGCTCAGTTCAACCCTCACAGGGTCTGGTGTACGTGCCTGGCTTGGCTCCGCTGCTGCAAAGGCACATTTAAGTCATTACTCAGACATCTCTTTCCAGTGGCTGGTCCACAGGAAATAAGAGTACAATCCCGTTACCTAAGGTAATCATTTTGGTCAGCTTCAAGCAACTTTGTCATATGGTATCAGTGGCCAGGAATACCAAAACTAGGACTGCTGTCATTACTATGTGTTTTTAGCACTACACCTAGAAAGTTTCCTTTCTCAGAACAGCCAGAGATGACACACAAATGAAAATGCTATTAAGACTGTAGCAAACCTAAATGTGAGAAAAGCCCACCTGAGCTTCCAAAACATAAGACACTGGCTCTGCCTTGCTTTTTCCAGACAGAAGCACAGTCTTGCTCTCACCTCTCCCTTCCTATCGCCTGCCTCCCCTGGCCATCAGCAGCTCCCTCCACCACCACCTGCTGCTGCTCCCACGCTGGGCAAACAGCAGCAGCTGAACTTAGCAACACTAAACAAGACATTTTGTGCCCCACTACCTGCTCCAGCTCTTGAGCACAAGCATTAAGTTTTCCCCTGAAAACTTTGCATTTGCACTTTCACAAACGCTCACTAAGGCTGTTAAAAATGGTTCCCCAACACATCATTCCTAATGCTGCAAATTCTGTAACTATTTCCCAAAGTTACTAAATGGCTTTGCAAAGAGCCTAATGTAAAGGATGGCTGTACACCAGAGATGATTCCGGCCAAGACAAAAAGTCAGAATAAGCACAAGTAGAGCACCAGTACTTAAAACATGTGATGCCCTCATCAGTCATCAAAACTACTGAAACACAGCCCTGTTCTAGATGATCAGCTGGTGAAGAACATGTTTTTTTCTGTGGCCATTGATTTTTACTAGGTAAAGTAATAAGTCTTGTTTTTCTGCCAAGTATTCATGCACCAAGGCATTTTTGAATATCTTTCATTTTGAAGTGCAGGACAGCTTATATTTTAGAGCAGACAGTCTCCTCACTCCACTAAAATTCAAAGTATGTAAAACCACAGCTCTATCAATCATGCCATCTGTGCTAAAAATGCCCTTTTTTTCTGCCACAAGACTATTATATCATGTGCAGGTGGTAACATCTAAAAATTTATCACAGAAGATATATGTAAAACCAGACCACTTATATTCTTGCTCCAAACAGTAAACAGAAATAAACCCATGCTGATGTAGCTCACACATCTTGGCACTGGAGGCTTCTCACTAGACCTGCAAACCCTCCTGCTGAAACATTGTTCCAGAAATGGAGCACACAGTTCCCTACACCTGTTTCATACCATCAAACCAGATAAAATGACTTGATCTCTTCCAGGAAGGAAGGAGTTCAGCACTGGACTGAGGAGTCAGACAAGCACCATATGGCTAGAAGGGACGGGAAAACAAAAGTGAGGGCTGAACCACCTCTCTCAGTGGCAGCAAGAGTTACATTGGCTCAGCTGTGTTGTCTAATCAAGTATTCTAAATCAATTAAGACTGAAGCCAATTTGTACACATGAATCTTTTTATTTATAAATGAACCTAAATATTCCACAGTAATATTCCATACGGTTTATTTCCTGTGGTACATGGATAGAAACCAAGGACTGACTGAGCTCATTAGCCATGAAAACATGCTGTTTTATCAGGCAAGCTTTTGTCCAGCAATACAAAAAAAGGAGCAGTGAATGGATGGAACCCTTCCTGCCTTATAAAACAATGATTCCCCATGCAGGAATGTCAGTTAATTCCAGTTAACAGTAAACATGCTCTCTCAGTTGTTTGGAATTGTCACCAGGTTTGTAAATAATTGTCATGCATCTTCCCAGAATACTACATTTCTCACAGGTTTTACAGAAGACAGAAAGACGCTTTCTGTGTGTGGAGAGTATTTTCCAGGTTTAAGTGGTGGTGCCCAAGCAGAGCAGGGTGGCTGCACACACCTGCAGAGATGATTCTCCTGAGATCCTTCCTCACCTCTCCACACAAATGGCTGAGTCGCTCATCATTCAATGGCCTGGGACAGTGGAGTACAGCCTGCCTTTTTAAAGCCAGGGTTTGCTTTAAAAAGGTGCACAGCAAAGTAAAACATTTCAGCAGTGACTCAGCACTGTGTATTAATAGCCAGCCTAAGCTTATTTAGGAGCCTATGGCTGCCATGTGCTGGGGACAGACTGTCAAGCTGGCTGGAAGCTCACTGCACATCTTTCAGCACAGGGCAGCAGCACAACAGGGCTGACAGTGCCCTGGGATGGGAGCACAGCTCAAGGAAAAGGGGAAGCAGGACGCTGCTTTTGAATTGGCTCAGGTCAACTGCTAAGAGCTGGATTCCCTTGGTCCACAGGAGCAAGTGGAAGCTGAGCAGTTGATGAAGTTGTGAAGAATTAGGTGTCTTTACACCCTCCATGCAAAGTGAGCGGAAAAGAAAGCACTGCTTAGAAGAATCTTGTATGCACACACATACACACCCACATGCAGAAATAAAAGTACATGCTTTTGGTCATACTGGAAAGCACAGGGAGGTAAGAAGTAAAGAGAGTCATCATAATCTGATTAGCTGTGTAATTAAGACTAAACTGGGAGATCAATGAGGGAAACTATAAGGAGGGTTTTTTTCAGCACAGTATGCTGGAGAAAAAAAATGAGAAATCTGGTGGAAATCTAATGGGATAAAGTAACAGATGGTAGATGGACACCCAAGGGACATGGAATATGCTTGAAGATGATAATGGCTAACAATATGATTAAGAGTACATGCAATCACACGATGCACTGCATGGAACTGAAACGCAAGTACTAAGGCCATAAACCTCTTAATATTATAAATTTGATTTACATACTTTTATAGGTACCTGTAAGACAATTAGGAAGAACATTTACAAAAAGGTTCTATATAACACAAGTATATGGGCTATTTAAAGGAATGGCTCTTGTCGCCATCCTGAGAAACTGGCAAATAACTGTCGATAAATATGATACAGGACCACAGGACACATATAACAATAAATAACTGACTCACTACAGAAAAGAACAAGTACAAACCACTGTCACCTGAGCAACTTGAAGCCTACCTGACAGTACATCACTTTACCATCCTGTAAGGACCCTGGGGGAAAAAAGATAGATCAAACCCTACCCACTTTTTCAATCAGAAACACACCAGTAACTTCCAGCAAAACCTTCCACTTAACAGTGTTCTCCCAGCTGGTACACATGCAGGTGTAGGGATGGCAGTCTAAAAGCTGGACACACAAGCAAGATGGTCAAGACAAGATGGCCACTGATGCTCAATGCTTTCCATTTGTTCATGTACCATCAAATTTGCTACAGCAGTCTCATGAAACTACGGTGGTCCTGTGCCTTCTAAATATTTTCCAATAATTAAGTAATACTTATAAACAATACAGCCCAGCTGTAGAATGGCTTATTTCCCCACAAAATAAATGGACATTATATATAAAAATCCCAGATATATACAGATAGATGGATACATATGTACACACAACAGTGTTAAATGGAGTATATGTAAACAAATGATAAAAAAATATATAAACCAATGCTGCATTTATTATAACCCAGTTATTTATGTAGATTTATTTTAAAATATGTCTGATTACACTCATAGCACTGATGAAGACAACAGTAATGCACTAAATATCATTAAACACTTAGACTAAAATTCCTCCTTGATCGTCCCTTCACAACCACTTTGATTTTATTTTACCACCCCAGAACAAGAATAACCTCATAACCAGAAGGTCAGAAAATTCCTACTCTGTTATAAGAGCAAATGAAATAATTTCCAAAAGCAGAGTCCTCTCCCAGTCACATTCCTGCTTTTGGCTCTCCCATCTCCAGCTGGCACTAATTTAAATTAGGGGACTGGTAGATTTAGCACTTCAGCTGATATCAATTACGGTTGTACACACAAAGCACTCCCTGAAGTAATCAAGAACTAAGCTGCTTATGGAAGTATTGTAAAAACTGCACTGGAAATTAAACAGAAGCCAGTACACAGCAGAGACATAACCATCCCCTCTGTAAGAAAAGGAGATTTAAATGGTCAGCTGTATTCTGCATCAGCAGAGTTACAACCATTTCTGTGAATCGTTTTAAGGTGCATAAAGAGATCACCATGTTCCATAGATTGGGTTACTGCAAAGCCAACAGATAATAACTACAGGAAAGAAGTAACTGGGCATTGGACTGCCTTAAAACAACTGAAGAGAAACAGAATAAGCCAGAATGATGCTGACTCTGATGCAGCTTCAGAGCAAGCATCATCCTCTAATTTACTCACAACTAGTGTTTTTACAATCATAAAATCCAAAAAACCAAGTCCCAAAACACAGATGTTTTTTTGTTTATCCTAGTACAGGAAAATGGTGGGAGGTGATGGAAGTGGGCCCTATTAAATGTGATGTAAGGAACCAATGAGAAACAAACTCTTTGGAAGCCTAAGTTGTAACAGCTGTCTTGCACTGTAGTGCTTTTGTCTGTTCTGGAGATCCCACCTCAATGGCTTCTGGCCACGCACAATTTTGTTTTAAGGATGCTTAAAGCAGTATTTGTCATATAGGGCAGGCTCACTCAGCTGAGGAGACAGCTCAAGTCACTGCAGGCCCCCCTTGCTCTGAAAGGGCAGATATAGATAGGCTTCCTGGCACCTTTCCATCCTACAATTTCCTACCACTATTACACTGATGATTCAAATCTAATTTTAACAAGCAAGCAAGCCTTCTGCTGTCAGCAACCATTGTTCCAAGACAGAAGGAAAATACTTTAAGCACATTTTCGTGCCTTTCAACATCTGCATTCTTGTATTGCTTTTGTTCCTGGAGAGGGGCACAGAAAAGCAAAATAAGGGGAGTACTTCCCAAGATAAGGAGCTAAGATATCAGTGTTGTCACTTATAATTTCCTAAACAAAGTTAATTTTCCCAAACAATACATGGTGGCAGAAGGGTATTCATTTAAGGACTAATGCTTTGAAAATCTTAAAAACTTGCTACTGTAACAAAGCAAGATTCAAACCATATTTCCCTAAGAATACATAAAAACAATGTGGGTTTTTTCTTTTTCCAAAAATAGAAAAATATTTTCCACACACTTTGGTATAATTCAGTCCTACACAGCCACAATACTTATTTTTTTAAAATAACTAAACATATGAATCTCTTTACAGCTAAGTTTGCGTGTAAATGAAGCTGTTCTACCAGTTCAAAAAGAATCTAAAACTGGATCATATACTAAATACTTGATTATACTATTATAAACCTTGATTATATATTATCTCACAAGATGTGACCATTCACCATGTTTCTAAGAGTTGGCCTAAGATATCAGAAAAAGGAAAGTAATTTGAATGTTCTTTTACATATCTTTCAGATAGCCTTCAAAAGCCAAGGAAACACAGAATATAACAAGTGGAGCTATTAGTTGTACGGCGAAAGAAATCATCTCATAAAATGTGCATTATCAGTGAAAAGTTGCAAGGGGTAACATATTCACCGAATATACTTAGTTCTGAAGATTACTGTAGAAGTGCATAAACTCAGTTCCAATAACCAAGCATAAGACAACAAGCAGCACAGAAAAGTCTTCCAGGCAAGGAAGACCAGCCCAGTTTGTCCTGAGTTACAGCACATCAATCAATCAAATTAGTTGCATGACATATCCTGATGTTTATATGATTTTAATAAATCTGCAACAGGAGATTAAATATATCTGCAGGTCTCCTAAATAAAACAAATGCTATACTGTCGTGTTGAAATATGCAAGGTGTTTCCCTTACCTGGAATTCATATCATAGAAGGTTATTTACACGTTGGAACAGGAAATATTTAACACCCTAAGAAGTGCGGAAAAGGTTACCTGTGCAATACACTGCTATACTGTTGTCTCAGTGGCAGTAGTCAGAACATGGGCATCAAGTGACCCCTCAGAAAGACATTGTGGAACCTGCCCAAGGTATTAATTTGATCTCCTCGTTCAAGTCAGTGGCATTTGCATTCATTCACATTCAGCAACTTATTAATCTAAAAAAGCTAAGGAGTCTCATTTCTTTTTTCCTCCAAACTCCATTTGTTTTTCTATAAAATTAATGCCATAAATAAAATGTTGCGTTTAGACCTGCTGTGATACTGCCAGCCAACTTCGCTGCAGATAAAGGTCAAGGAAAAATTTATTACAAAACAAAGTAACTTTTTTTTCCCCAAACTCCCTATATAAAAGAATAGTGCCAAGCATTTAAATAAACTCTCAACATAGGTCAATCCTTAATGGGCTTGTAAGTGAGCTGTGTGTTTTAAGAGCTAACCTTTGGAGCATTACTGAACTATTTCT
Organism: Chaetops frenatus; assembly: GCA_013400775.1. Taxonomy (NCBI): domain Eukaryota; kingdom Metazoa; phylum Chordata; class Aves; order Passeriformes; family Picathartidae; genus Chaetops; species Chaetops frenatus. The sequence goes on from VZTR01025231.1 coordinate 214,009, forward strand.
TGCACAGGACCTACTGTGTTGCAACTGCCCTCCAGAAACCTGTGACCATCATCTGAACTTAACAGCCAGCCTGTATGAAAGCCCAAACTCTAACTGAAGGCCTTAAGAAGCATGAATCCAACATGAGACACAAGTTACCTCCTACCTCTACTGACTCAGCCTCCTCAAAACCACTGCATTAAACACCATGTTCAAACACTGAAAGAAACTGTATTTTAGAAATTCATCTGAGCTGGATGTAAAAATTTCAGCCAATTCCTTGTCTCAACTTGAACAGTTTTGCCAGCTTTTTAAAAAGGTATGAATATTGGGGGAATAAATAAAATCTGTTTCCTGTTTGAATTCTTATTTCTCTTTTTATTTCCATAACATCCAAACAAAAGAGCCTTCTCATATCATAAATCTTCACATGGTTGTTACCAGATGATGGCCAACTCATACTTTCAGTCTTCTTTTAACAAAACAGATTGGATTTTATGTTTTCTACTAGAAAAATTAGCACCTGCAGAACCACCAAACTATCTCTGCAGTAAATCCAAATTCTTAGAGCTCCTGGTGTGAGTACTGCTCATCCATGTTGCACTCTCATACTAGCTAAATATCCTCCATGCCATATGGACAGCAAATATACTTTTTATTTGTTAGTCTTGCAATCTTACGTCAAAACATCGTATCACTGAATGGGAGACTTATGTGCAAGCTGTATAGTATGGCCACAGTGCACCTTCAAGATACAGAAATGACAGCTTCTGAAGGACATTTAGATATTATGGGCTTGCACAGATTAAAAGAAGAAGATATCACTTTGCTATTCCTCATCACTGTCTTTACAACTGAGTAGGGCAACGTGAAATAACGAACCCAGTAGAAACACATTAAGAAAATAAGAAAACTAGCACCTAAGATCTCCTGGAAATCCAAAGCAGGGAAACAGGAAAAAATGCTGATATTTAGTTTAGAAACAGCTCAATATAGCTTTTTCCAGTGACTACAACTGGAGCCAATAACTGCTGTGTTTGCTTATGGATTCAGTCAGTATTTTAGGGACAGCATGCAGGACAGGCTTCTGCAAAAGTAGGCAAGTGCTGCACACGTGTTATTATCAAGCACTATTACCAAGAGACACGGCCCTGTGCATCTGGCTTCAAAGCAGAGGAGGTACTGCAGCCACTGCCTTCCTCATGGCAGGTGTGCACACAAACCAATAGGCTGTTTCGGATTGATGCTTCACATGGACCTGATAGATCTGAAGCTGCAGACACAAGGTCTTGGGATTTAATGCAATGGAAAGCAAAAACAGAAATACAAATGGAAAGCAACAGTGAGATATTACTTGGGAAAATGCAAGATATAACAAGTTTGGTATGAAAAAAAAATCAGATCAGTAATAAGGAAGGTAGGGAAAGAAGGGGGAGAGTGCACTGAGACATAAATGACATAGGAGGTAATACGGGCAGACAATCTAGAGAGCAGAATTTTAAAAAAGAAAAGCATCAGGAATCACGCTAACAAAAAAATATACTCTACAGGAGAACCTGGACTCATTAAATGAATGTGGGTCTCTCAAAAGCATTCATTAAATGAAGGTGGGTCTCTCAAAAGCAAAAGCGTGAAGAACTGACATTTGAGTAAAGAAAGAGATACATTTTTTACAGGTGAAAAATAGTGAAGTGGGGCAAAGAGACAGTGGGGTAATAGTTTACAAATATCTAAAAGAAGAACGTGCATAGCAGAAAGAGGATGACAGTTTCTAACAGCTATGAAAACTCAAGGAGTACATGGAAAGCGGGGGCTTTTTTGGTGGTTGGTTTTGGGTGGGGTTTTTTACATGAAAAATACTGAGGGATTAAAAGGAAAGGCTTTTTGGAGGGGAACAACTGTTGGCTTGTAAAAAACTGCTAGAGGGAATACGGCAAAGATATTGCTGGACTTAGTAACAGAAAATGAACTGATGGGAACAGTCCTGCATCAGGAAGGAGGAATGCCTTGGATAATGTAAAAAAACACTTCCCAGTCTGCTTATCTGTACACTATGCATACAACAAAGTTATACTACCTAAAAACTTGTGCTCCCTTTTTAATACAACAGTAATGTACTTTATTACTAATTTTAACAGGCTTTAATAGGAGGAAGCATACATTCAATTATATTATTACATGCTTTGAATATAAATGGTGAGCATCTGCACTCTAGTTTACTCCTTCTGTCCTCGCGCTCTCATAAAAACAGCACTGGCACATTTTAGAATTCAGAGCAGCCCTCCCCAGCCCAGCCGCTTTCTTGGCTGGTTTGCTGGGATCTATATATCCAATCTAATTATTTTGATTCCCATTTCCAACCCTATCAGTGGTGCAGTGGTGCAGGAAATCAAAATGCCAGTCTCTGGAATGTGTTAGAACCTAAAAGCTAACAGCTACTCATTTGCAGAGGCATCACTGCATGGCCCAAAGCCCCTGTCACCAGGCAATTTACGTTCACTGTTCTGGATGTGACTCGAGAGGGGTTTCCCAGCGTACCAATACAGAGCATTTCATATAACATTTCAGATATGCTACAGGTTGTTGCATCATCTTATTTTGCCACAGCATAACTGACTAATGAAAAAACCCCCAGCAACGCTTTGTTCAAAATTTGTCTCTTTTTAAAGACTCGAGCCCTTCTTCTTCGTTATTTTTTCCCTTTGTTTCCTTAAAAGGCAAAAAATAGGATCATACAAGCTTATCTTCTCTTAAGTGATCAGAAGAGAGTCAGCAGTAATCCTGCCAAAACACCTACTACCCTCTCAAATCAGGGGGATCATATGTTGCTCAGTAGCTGAATTTCCCTGTGGGTCTTTTCTCTGCTTATAAGCTGTCCCCCTCTTGAATTACAGTCTTACTTAGATTACTAATGCTCAGCATCACCAAAAATATTCCCATTCACTTCTCCAGCTTTCACAAACATGATAACATGATTTGTGTTTAAATATAAGTGTCACCATTTTACTTTTTATTATGAATATCGTATGTTTGGCAAGCTGTCTGACCTTCCTTATAATGATGAATGCTGCAGCAAACAATTTGCTGTATCTTTAAAGAAATGGCCAATTCAATTACATTATGCCAAAAGCTTTCAAATCCCTCTCTGCCAAATGTCTTTGCTATATCCTGCCACAGACAGCCCATTTGTATTCCAGCACAGTAGGACACTTGTTTTGTTGAAGAACACAGTTCTAGTTAGGTACTATCAACAGAGCAGTATTTCAGTTCTCCAGCTCTCTGCTCCTTCCACCCCCTCTACCTCTGGTTATCAGGATTTTCAATTTTACTGACCAAACGTGTATGCATTACTAATTATGTGCATGAAATGCAGTAGTTATCGACTGCTACAACAAAATACATTAGTGACCAATTACAGGAGTTCTTGGCAGCCATGGTTATCATTCTAGTGGATTTAATCATTGCACTTAAAGTGAAGCTTGAGATTCCCTATGAGATTACACCACTAATTGCTTCTGTTTTGCCAGTTACTGCATGAGCTGTTTGCAAAAAGGATCACTAAAGTAGCTTTCTAAATATGGGAAAGCAGCAAACAGATGAAGCCTCCTGTAATGAGTGTGCCCCCCCCAGTAAAACCACAGTGTCCATTTATTCATACCACAATGCTCCTCTTCGATTCATATCCCCCTGTCACCTCCTCTTTCCCTCTCATTTCTTGTTATTTGAGCAGGCAGCAGCAATACAGCTGCACTGCTGTTCATGTGAATTGTGCCACACATTATCATTTATTTATATAAATAGTGAGAATATTACACTGCAAAAAAAAAAAAAAAAAAGAAAATGCTTCCCCCTCTCTTCCGTGTTTGCAGAGGATACTACTTATTATCATGATTGTGACAGAATGTTTAAATGGTCTTAGAACTTAAAAGAAAAAGGAAAAAAACCCTGACGTAGGCCAAGTACATGATTTATTACATGTACAATACCATCCTAATAGGCTTCCACTCTCCAGGAATCCCTAAAAACAAACACTCCCCCTTCCAAAGAGTTTGTAATATAACATATTGTTCTTTAAAAGCCCCCATCTACTTCCAGGTCATCAGTAGTGATTAATTATCTGGTTTACAGCCTCATAAAGCAGAAGTGTCTATATATTTTAATGCTGAGGTCAACCACAGGACTTTGGTACCCTTCAAATGTAGTGATATACAACTTTCCAAACACCAAAGAAAGGCTTCAGGTGAAACAAAGAGATATCATTTCATCAGCATTTTAGATCTGATCAAAATAAGTAGTCTTTCAAAGACAAGAATGGGGAAGGATTACAGCTACAGTTCTGTTAGCTGAGAACAAGGTATTTTAATACATAAACTTGTTTAAATAAATCTGCTTGGCTCCTTTTCATTAAAAGTTTCAGCTACCAAAGCTTTCTATTATCCAAACATCACTTTGTGAACAACAAAGAAACACTCCCAAAAATATTAAAAACCCCCAATGATCCTCAACAAAGATTTTCTCCTGAGATTAAAAAACCTCCTATATTTGTCTCAACAAACATCAACATTTTTAGGATTTCGATAGCTGCTAGGTTGCTAAAACTTCAATTAGAAACTTAATTGATCTCTGTGAGAGAGATACTGGGGAGAGAGAGTTTTAAATCCCCAGAGATTTCTACACTACAAACAGCAGAGCATATGACATCTTTAGAAGCTGTCAGAAACCATACACTGTGATTTACAAAAATAATAACAATCTCTGTGAAATTAACTGCTAAAAGGAGTTGAAGAGCTTCATCCTACAGCATCAACAGGCTACAGCAACAGTACCAGCTGGCCTCACTTCAGCCTCTAAATACAGCACAGATTAATCCCTAGCAATCCCTGGAATGGAACAAAACGCAGCAGAACAGGGGTTACATCACAGATACATTTCTCTTGCTTCACACCCAGATGCAGATTTGCACAAACGCCGTTGATCTTTCCAGAACAGCAGGCACAAGAACTGCTACACACAGGATGCTCTCAAAAACAAGGCCAGTTCATTTTCATGCTTAACAGAGAAAATCTTGCCCCAGGGCACTCAATTTCAGGTCTGAATGAGAAAATCTGTAGGTGATGCAGTAACTACAGTAACTGGCAAATAATAAACTGGGTAAAACACCTAGAGATCAATCCTGTATTCATGGAGGAACAGACTACACAATTCAATTGGATTATCCCCATTTCTTAGTTCACTAGTTCTGGACTTCTACCTTATTAAACAACAAGTAAGGACAATTTTCAAGTACAAAGTAACATAACCCTGACACGGTATCTTTGTCACTGTATCTACAGGTTCTCCAGTCCAGCAGAATAGCTGCCTTTCTTTTGAATGGACAAGCTCCTGTCTCATGTACATAAGCACAAAATCTAAATTACAATTCCAAGACTGCAGTTATACCTGGAATTTCTAGTGCTGCCTTTCAAATAAGGAAACAGGAACAAATGAGGAGAAGAAAATATTCCCAAAATGAACAGCTGAGCTTATATGGCGCCCAAAATACAAAAGGTTGGGAAATAGCTGCCTTTCATCACTGTCAAAAGCAATAGACTAAAATATGCAGAGTAGGACTAAAAACACAGGAAATAAATGAAAACATTTGCTTCATGTTAGTATAGAAGTTAAAAGAAACAAGGCAAAAACCACTCTCAAAGGTCCCTGCTGGATTTAAAACAGAGCTGTTGAGCCAACTGTGATTTCAAAACATGCCACTATCATTTAAGAACACTGAACTTCTCTTCTTTAATAAACCTTACACCTGTTCACTAGCCCAGAGACCTAATTCCTAAAACTTCACCCAGCGATGCAAGAGAAGGAACCAGAACTTCAATGAGAACTGCTAATGCACAGGAAAGCAACCAGTTATTTATAATACAGTCTCAGGCATTATTTGTAATTCAGTACCTATGTTACAAATTGAAGAATGATAAAGCTAAATGCTGCCATGCTGTATTTCTGAATGAATTAGAAGTCTTATGTGTGTATAGCTCACACAGCCTGGCATTTTTTTAAGTTACATATTTAATTCTCTTTAATATTAAGAGCAATGGGAGACATTTTTGTCTACTACTCTACTGCAGAGATAAACACCATAAATACTTTAGCAAAATGAAATACACTTTTTAATGCGGTGATGTGATGGGTATCAATTTATAAGTTCATGCATTAAGCACAAGAATATGAATAAACTGTGGCACAAATTCGGAATAAAGAGCACTGGTAACAAGTTTAGACCAGATTAAATTGAGAGACTTTCAACTGGTAAGTATTATTTTCAAAATTTAATGTAGATACCAGTAAGAATATCCAGCTTTGTAAAGCTTTCTAAAACCAAAGATAATTCTTTTAGCATGAGAAATGTCAGCAGGAAGAAGGGCTCCAAGCTCTAGCAATTGTTTCAGAAAACGCAATTAACTTGCCCATTTTTAAAAATATGTTACCAGTAGAAAGAAGTTTCATGCTATAAAAAATTTATCTGCTCAATAATTACAGACATTTCAAACATTACATGTATGACTAAATAAATGCACTAAGTAATAAGTAACACATCAATGATACCTTTTTGACATGCAAAATAATTTTTTGCAACCAGAAAAACGCTTGGAATGCCAGGAAAGAAAGCTATGTGGATAAATGGAAAATACTCTCCCTGCCTTTCAGAAAACTGTGTAGGCTGGGCTTGGGACTGGGGGTCTTCAGATGCCAAGGAATGTCTAACATGCCCCATTCAAGCTGATGAAGAAAAGCTGTCCCTGTCCTGTTTTAGTGGAAGCAAACCCCAACCAAGACAAGAGTTTTTGTCTCAAAAAAAACCCTTGTGAAATGAGCATTCATCCTTTCCAAGACAACCTTCCACAAGGTCGTCTTCTCTGCCTTCACCCTCTGATGACCTCATATTTAACCTGGCCTGACCTTCAGTTCTGCTGAGTCTCAGTGCCTTACTATGACTACAAACCAGCAAGATCAAGTTAAGATTTAAGAAACTCAGACATTAGTCTGAAGATAAATAACTGAAATGGAAACACATCAAAATGTCAAGAAATCCTGCTTATAAGCTATGTTTCATTCTATGGAAACTTCAAGGGTAGCAATAAAAAGAAAACCTACCACAATGCACTGAAAGCTCTACACCACATACCCTCCCTGCAGGTAAGCACTACTACTTTTGGTCTTTGTCAATTCAAAAGCCAAAATATTGTTTAAAGTTACAACTGCAATTAGGCATGGAGATGCTGAAAAATATTTCCGTTAAAACATTTTGTAAAGCTGATTTTGACTAAGCATTCACTTACTCAGGTGCAAGAACAGTCAAGGTCCCCAGTTTCCCCCAGATCTTCCTTTCAGGCCAGTTTTATCCTTAGTATCTGTGCATAATAAAAAAACAAAGAAAAAAATTAATTTACGTTACTGCTCATAAGTTTGTCTCTCGATTATATCAACTTTTATGGCCCCCAATTTAAAAATTCAGATCTCCAGCTTTTCTCACAGGATTATTTCCCATCAATATGGTTAAACAGAAGCAAAGTCAAAGCTTTTTTCGCCATGTAAAAATACTGGGTTTTATTTGACCAGTATATATTTATACTTTTTTTTTTTTAGATTTACCATGACCCTAAATGAAAGAGTTTTCTGTAGGAAAACTCATGTAAATTCAACCTATTAGAAGGTGGGATTGCACAATTTAGGTGTATTTCATCACTCATTTTTAGGAATACAAACAGAGAGCACACAGTTAAGCCTTTGTTAGCTACCTTAAAGCTGTTAACATGTGACAAGCAAATCCTACATATTCTATTACTGCTTTAAAAATTGAAAGAAGGTTCGTGTACAGGTGCACTGTCACTTAGTTAAGAAGCTCAAAAAATAGAGTTATTCTTTCTCCTGGCACTAGTATGAATTAGAGAAACATTTTCAAAATGTGCTGTTCAACCATATGGAATCAATTTTTGCAGACATATGGAGTTCCAATTAAATAAGTGTGGCTTTGCTGACACAAAAGTCCACCTGCATGTATTCAAATTTTCCAGAATTAGACCATCTAATTTAGAGCAGCCCATTTAACAGTAACAGAGTAGAAAAGCAATGTATTTGATATGACACAACCTCTGTAACCAGTCTCCTTAAATAGCAATCGCAGCCTCACTTTTGACCATGGTTAGGATATAATCAGGTAAGGTTGAATTAGTTCCCCTAAAATACAGCTCCAATTACATCAGATCAAAAGAAAATAAATTTTCGTCTTCTCCATCATGCAAGTAAATATATAATTGGAAAATTAGACAAGGTACAATCTTTCAAAGAAGATTTTACCAGAAGCCAATGGAAATTTTAAAAATTACTGTAACAATACTTCCTAGATTTTACAGGCTTTTTGCACATATTTTCCCAGAACAAATGTATGGAAAGCATGAAAGAAACAGAAGTCAACAACAAGCTATATACAAACATCAACATCCTAAATAAAATCCTAATATAAGATAGGTATCCAATGACATGGAAACTAACAATTTTTTAAGGTAAGCTCTTCAGAAGTTGTTTTTGTTTTTTTTAAGGATTTGCAATTAATTGGGCACCCTTGTTCAATCTAGTTTGACTGACTTTGTATTAGGTGATAGTGCATTTTTTTTCCACAAGACCCCAACCTCATTCAGTGAACACAGTAGCTAGAAAGGAGGAGTGAAACTCTACCCAGTGGCTGCATTCCATATGGCCACAGCACAGCTCTACATTCTGTCTACTCCAGGTTATCCTGTGCTGTTCCAGAACAGCACTCTGAGGACAGAGCTCCTCTTTGGTGCTCTCAGGTAACCACAGACTGTGTTACAGCCCCTGTCTGCCACGGGCATCAAAAGATCCCAGAGACAAGAAAATTCCAGAATCAGGAGCATTGCAAACTTCAGTGTTCAACCAGGTTCTGAAAACTCATTTTTCAGAGTATTTAGCTTTCTATAATACCTTAACTAATTTCCTGGAGAAGCAGTATCCATCTAGTTGCCTAGTTAAAGTGACACACATCTTCCCTCACTTGTGAGCTGCCCCATTCACTGTGTTAGGGCTTCTACAACAAATAAAAGCTCATTTCCAGAGACATGTCTTTCTTTGCTGCAGTCTTCATCCACTCTATTCCACTTGGAAAGACCATACAGCTCTGAGATGACAGAACTTAAAACTTTATCATAATGCAAATGTCCAGGGGAGCTCAGTTAACATATTTCAGACAATCTTAATTCTGCACCTTCCCAGCTTTGCAGCACTTGCTCTTTACTCAAGGCAGCTTTCTGACCTTGGTTTAATTTTTAAGACAGCAACCATTGAAAAGGGAAGCTCCATCTTGCTCAATACAAACATTTGGTCTCCCTCAAAACGTGGCCACCCCCCACCCAAGCCTTTATTATTGCCAATCCTGTGGACATGTGCTACTGCCCCCCATCCACTCCTGTCTTCAGGCTCAGTTTCCTACTTGTGATCCCACTCCTGCCTCCCTGGCACTTTTCAGTGGCCACTTCATTCTCTCCAACTTCGTTATACAATATATTGCTCCCACCCCACAGCCAGAGACCCATTAGCTTCCAGCTCTCCTACACTAGCATTCCTTTTAATCTCTCAAGCTCTCTGCACCCTTCACAGATCTGTTAGTTTTTCCAAATCACTTTTCACTTTCCTATGTTTTTCTCATTTCTTTACTCCCCCACTCACTTCCTGTGCTTGCCTCTTGCCCTGGCAATTTCCAAATTTCTTCTCAACAACTAACTCCATGTGTTTTCCTGGTTCCTACACAGTCTTTGTGATTAGCATGCCATAGCCATGCTTTGTGCTGAGCTCACTTCTAATGACGGGTGTTCAAGAGATCTGTACAAGCGCTAATGAGCAGGAACACTTAATTTCAGGATCCCAGAAGAACTGGGGCAGAAGAAAAGCCAAACCAGCAGTGCAAAAGTAGAATTTCAGGCATTTAAATACCTCACTACAGTCAACTATGTATTTAGATGTCAAGGCAGCTGTACGAAGGCTTTGTGGACTGTAGCTACTTCTCTCTTGATGTTAGATTAACACAATCTACTCTTTTAAATTAAAAAAAAAATTTACAATGAATCAAAATAAAGTTATTTAGAGTCTAAATCTCAACCTAAACTCAGTCTATGTCTCAGTTAACAGCAAGTCAGTAATACTTTTTAAAATAATTTTCCCTGAAGATAAAAACAGCCCTTGATTCAGACAAATATATTAAGTACTGTGGGGGAAGGAAAAAGGGTTTTCAATTAAAAACAGGATTTTCTTGGCACTGCTTATCAAGGATAAATGTTCTTATCTTTATTCTATAGAAGAAAGTAGATTGTAGCATACCTTCACTCCAGAAAGTATGAGCTAACCAAAGACATCTTCCTATTCTGTCTCAAACTTTGGTGTGTGTGTGGGTTAAGAGCACTTAGGCTGAATTCAAGGTGATTTTATAAAATCAGAGGATCATAGAATACCAGGTTGGAAGTGACCTCATGAATCCTCTGGTCCAACTTTCCACGGCAAAAGCACAGTCTAGGTAAGATGGCCCAGCACCCTGTCCAGCCAAATCTTCAAAGAGCCCAATGCTGAGGAATCCACAGCTTCCCTGGGGATATTATTCCAATAATATTGTACCGATCCGGAAAAATTTTCCTCTTGTGTTCAATTGGAATCTCACCAGGAGTAACTTTTATCTTATTACCCTTCATCTCTTCCATGGGACTCCTGCAAAAAAAGGAGTCTCCACCTTTGTAGCCATCCTTCGAAGACTGGACCATGGTGATAAAGCTTCCCCTAAGCCTTCTCTTCACAAGGCTGAACAAACCCCATTCTCTCAGCCTTTCCTCACAATGGCAGGTTCCCAGTCCTTTGATCATCTCTGTGGCCCTTCCCTGGACCCTCTCCAGCCTGTCCACACGTTCTTGCACAGAGGGGACCAAAACTGAACACAGCACTCCAGGTGTGGCCTGGCAAGCACTGAGCAGAGCGGGACAATGACTTTTAACTTCTCTCTGCTGGTGATTCCCTTGTTGATGCAGCCCAGCGTCCCACTGGCTTTCCTTGCCACAGCACCACACTGTTCTCTCACACAGAACTTGTTGTCCACCAGAACACCAGATACCAGCCTGTGCTGCACTCCTGGATTTTGGACAGATCCCTCCTATGCTGCTACTGTATTAGTACTACTGTGGCCATTTAACAAGAGCATACTTTACTTAATAAGTACAGATGAATGATTCAGTGCTAGAAATTTTCTGCTGAAGAGAAATTTCTATTAAGTCTTGATTCTTCCAATATTGAATCCAAAAAGAAAAAATAAGTCCTTGATTTAACTGAAAAAAATCCAGTAGAACAGTTACTTTTTAACATTTAAATAGCAAACTATCAAAAATATTTAGGTACACTACAACAACACAACCTTTCAACAACCTTTTTGTGTGTCCAACATATAAAAATTAAGTATAAATGCAATATCATTAATGAGCACAGTATTTACAAATAAATCACTCATTCCTCTGTTGAGCCACACTGAGTTAAGTACACTTTAACGCTAAAGTGGTATCTAATTATCTTTATTTGATCCCAAATGCAACAGGGAAATAAAAATGTTCAAAATACTTGGATCTTGCTGATAAGCACTCAACATTGAAAGGTATGTGTTAGGATAATCTAAGATGGTATTTATTCTTATTTCTTCTGAAGAGATCTCAGGCAGTCACGTGAATGTATTTAATTCACACAACTGCTTGTTCTTCCATTTCTTATATTTCCTGCTGGTGTTGAAGCCAGAAAGAGATTTAGTTATCCTGACTCCCATCCCCAGTATTGACTGACCGAGGAAATTCACCACTGTCGCTTCCCATGGAGAAAGGAGGACAGTCAATATGAATCATACTCTGGGAACCAGGCTTCAAAACCTAACTAATACAATGACTAAAACTCATACAGAAGCTAATTATCACTTGTGATCTGAGACATTTCTCAAAAGTTGGCACTCTGAGTCTCCTACTAATTAGTCTATTCAAATGGGTTTTCTAGCTAGGATAACAGGAAATTAATAACATAGCTTTTACTAGTAGATTGATTCCAAATTAAACAGAAAACAAAACAAACAAACAAACAAACAAACAAAAAACCACAAACACACATGAAACCCCCCAAAATACAAAAAAAACCACTGGTAAACTGATCAAAAAGCCATAAAGCAACTGTAAGTATTTGCCTCCTTTTATTTTACGAAATCTTTCTACCCTGTTTTTTTCCCCCTTCCTCACAAGTTCCTGGCATCTCCTGTAATACAGTGTTTATATTCTAATTTTCGTCACCAGCGACATGAAAAATACACTTAGTTCACCCACATGCATGTCCACTGCCAGAAAGGTCAAGAGAATCATTTACTAATTAAGGTCCATCATTTTCCCCCGAAAAACACAAGTATGATGACAAGAATCACCCCTTTCCCCACCTCATCACAATCAAAAGCGCCTGTGCCTACCCAAAGCCCGCAAGAAGTAAAATAATGACTCTTACCATCTAATGGTTTCCTGGCATGGAAAATTTAGCATTGTAATGGTGACCGAATCATAAAATGAACTAGTTTAAAGTCTTCCATAAAAGGGTCTGGTGGGGAGGCTTTGGCAATAAAAAGGATTTTTGCTTAACAATCTTCATCCAAAAGAATCTCAGCTCACCTCAGAACATCTCTCTTCCTAGAACAAGAGGATTTTAGCATCATCACTATAGCTGTTGTAGTCTGGCTGGTGCTAGTTAACTTGGGTCACACAGGTAAATCCCAGAACATTCCAGCAAGTGATCTAGGATTATACTTTATACAGCCTAAAGCCAATATAGTTAACATTTCTTTGATCCTTGAGTTTCACACTTCAGAGAGATGAGGGAGAGAGGAGGTGTTGATACTTTCAGGAACCGCTAATTACAGGAATTCATCGTGAAGGGCATTGCTAGAAAGTAATAGAGATGTTTAAATATAAACACTGCGGTCGTTGTCACACAATTGTCCATTAAAGGTCTCAGTGCATTTTTCCACCTAGATTGATGATCTGAAGGGTGTTGAACAGGAAAGAAATTTACCACAGTGTAAGTCCCTTTAATTAAAACATAATCCCTAGCATACCTTTTGTGTTTGCCCTCAAAGTAAATTTTAAGTCAGATCCATTTTAACAGTATAGTATCAATGTTATGGCCAGAGTTTTTAAGATTTGCTCTTACATTTAGTCAGCCAATCAGAAACACAGTCTTCTAAACTCAGTTCATTTTTGAAAGACAACTCATCCTGAAAAGGAGCTACTGCTTTTTTAGGGCAAAAAATAAAAGTGACATTCAAGTGGCCTTAATTGTAACATTAATGATCTACTCAAAGTTATTTGTTTCCTTTTGAAATGTGTGTAAAACCACATCACAAATTACTACTAGAAGCAGGAACAATATCCTACTTTACTAGTTCTCTTCCTTGAGACTGCACCACTGCCTAACAAGGTATTTTACAAATATCCAGGCTTACATTATAGCCATTCACTAAGATGTTTTTTTTAATGACAAGTCACATAAAAAAACATAGAGCATTTTCACAGCCAACTGAATGTTTGGTGGCCTGAACCTGTGAACACCAGGAAATTATATCCTACTTCTTTATCTGGTCCTCCAGTTAGACATTGAAAAGAAACTTTCTCTTTAAATCCTGCCCAGAATAAAATCGAGAAAGCTGTAGCCCATCCTTTATCAGCCACTTTTTCACCTACTAATTTAAGAACAACTCCTGTTGCACACTTACCAGGAAGCAGCTATGCCATGAATATGTTATAAACACTATGCCCCTCTCAGGCTGCACAGCTTTTGGAAAAAAGCAAGCAAACCTAATGGAAGCACTTATTTTCATCATTGTCTGCTTCCTGCCCACACTCTGGTTACTTAATTCAATACAAAAGTTAGAGCTTTTGAAAGAATTTCACATCTCATTTTGTTTCTGTAGTTCCCCCCTGAGTCTGAGGTCATTGATGATATGCTGATTCCCCTGCAAGTCTACTTTCTCACAGAAATGCCAAAAATGCAAGAGCAAAGTGATAACTGCAAGACATCACTTACTGAGAGCAAGTCTTCTGAGCTACAGGAGGTGACAAATGACTGAGAAACTTCTCTGCACCAAACAGTGTGAGTAGCAAAGAGAATGCTACACCTCCTCTGGATCACCAACCCAGCATTTCACTGTGCCTCAGCACAGTTCAGAGACATGGGATGATCCTGTCAGGATGAACATGCTCCTGCAGGCAACCACAAGATGAATATTCAGGTCTGCAGTTTCCATTGTGTATCTGCTCCACATGTCCTAAACCCCACAGAAAACTTCTCAATACCCTACAAAAGGCAAAACTGCTATAGGAAAGGCTATAATTATACTACAGCTTTACTATTGCCTATATCCTACGTCTTTGCAATAGCTGCATGTTTTTAGTAATTACTAAGTAGCAACTTCTCCTGAACTATCACTGTAAGTGGCATGTTTAACACAACAAAAAAAGAATAAAAATATCTATTGTATGTTCTCTTTCCCGAGGGGACTCATTCATTCCTGACCCCAGATGTAGTAATTGGTTCCATGATGAATGTCAGAAGGTGGGGGCTATTAGAGGGGACAAATCAAGTAAGTTGTTGTTAAAGGGTTTGGGAGAAGAGCAGAAAAAGCATGCTTCTCCTATCCACTAGCAACTGGAAAGACTGAAGCATTTTGTTAGTGCCAAATAAATATAATCAAAAATAGCAGTTTCAGTCTCCCTTCAGGCCCCTTGGAGACCTCAATACTTTAAATCCAAAGACTCATCTCATAACTTAACTTTCTACTGTCATTCCAGAATACATCTGCTGTGCATCTTATTAAACTGTCTTGGCACCTGCTCCAATTTAAGTCCATCTTTCTGTTCACTGCAAAGGAGGATCATCGGACACAATATTCCAAATGAGGTCTCAGGAAGGCTTTATGAAATGCTATTAGCACTTCTCTCTCTCTCTACAAAAATATCATGTCTAATGCATCACAGAAGCACATTAGACTTTCACAGCAGCATCTTACTGGTGGCTTAGAGCCATTTTAGTGGCATTATCACAGCACTTTACCTAATTCAGACTGCTACAACCATTAAATCATCTACACAACCTCCTATGATGTTAACAGATGTTGTTCTCATTTTAGATATTTGCATTTTGAGATAAAGATAAGTGTGACCTGTCTCAGACGAGGTACTGAGGGCTTGCAGAGATGAATTAACAACTGAGATTTTCAGATTCTTAATCCTAAATATACACCCCTGAACTCCAGCAGCAAGCAGATGAACTACACAGTGCACAGTAACAAGCACTCCTGACCACACCAAATGTCTGTGCCTGCACTCAAAAGTCATTCCTAAATGGATGGTTCTAGATGGCCACTTGTGTACCATGTAATTACAGCAGCCTGCTGAGGAGCCACACAGAAGACACCCAGAAAGGTCAAACCTCCATCCACTTTGTCTCCATCTCCTCAGCCAGCACCGAAAGTGTATTTTTGTGGCAATTCCATCCAGACAAGTCAATAGATACTAGACCACCTCTTCTCACATGTACTTGCTCTTAGCTGCCAGAGCACAAGCTGCTCAGTGATAACCACCTCTGCAGAAGCTCACATCAACACTGATAGATTCTCCTGAAAAAGGTCTTTTTGTTCAAAAATTTGGATCACACTGGAAGCGACAGTCTCCTGATTTCACAAGAAAAAGGCACCAAAAAATTTAAAAATCCAGGAGCACAAATTCAAAGAATCATGATGACAGTGGGGATGACTGGTACCTAACAGCTTGGTGGTTCCTACACAAGTCAGTATGTTGTAGCTACTGATATCATAGTGTTAGTTTCATTATTACAATCGAATACTCCTAACAAAAACCTATCTGTGTGGAAAGTTTGCCCAAAACATGAACATTACTAGAACTAGACAAAACAGGAACTACTTTCCCTTAATACTCAGGATCTCTTAATTGCCAAGAAATGCCATTAATGTTTTGCAGTCGCATTCCAGAAAGTACTTCTTCTACCAAGCAACTAGCAGAGCCAGAACTGTCCTGTGAGCTAAGGAGTTCTTTTCTATAAATAAAGCAAGCATTCTAGTCAACCAGAACACTACCTTCTCAGAAAATATCCTAGCTACACTCAAATTTGGTTTCTCTTTTTCACTAGTTCTCACATATATATCTTAATCATTTCCTGTTTAGATCCAACTTCACAGATTAACACACTGCTGGTACTGAAAAAAGCTCACAAATAGCTAAGGCAGACAGGATAACTTCTGCTAATAGCCCATGGTGTAGAATTCAATGTTAATAAAATGAAATACTGCAGCTGTGCAAAGCCTCGAGTACTACCTCAGAGAAACTATAGACAACTCACTACATCACTTCCACAGATGAAATATGGATCTTCTAGATATTTATGTTGGCAGAGCACTTTCACACATCACTGACAGAAGGTATGGACCAGAAACAACTGAAATGGCATGACCCATCATGTTACTGCTGGCCAGCTGAGGTGAAGGAAGAGGTGGATACTCCTCACAGCTACCTCACTGCCCAGCTGTGGGGGGGAACCTGTCCATCCTGGCTTAAGTGCAGGTCTTTTACTTTACAACGGAAGGGATGAAATTCCATCCTATAGCCAGTTTTCCCAAGGCTGATCATGACCAATCTCATACAAAGCTGCAGTACGACTCAGCATTTTATTAAACTGCAGTAGTCTAATTTGTCTCAGCTTGCAAACACAGTTTTCTGTCTTCTGTGCTCATTAGCAGAATCCAAATGCATCAGTTTGGCCCTTTAGTCTTTGATCATGGAAAAGGTTATGCTTCCCTGAAACTGCAGATAAATATTGGGCATAATTCTGGTGAGGTAACTGGTCTATGACACCTGGAATATAAAAAACACATGCTTTTGACTGAGTGCATGTTTGACTTACACAGAAAAAAAGTAAGGAATCTGAAAACCAGGACAACTGTTTCCTAGTGTTTTCAGTTGGGATCCATGTACATTATATTTATAAATCAAAATTTCAGTGTCTGTACAACAGAAGTGTACTTTTAACTTCTAATATGGAATCTCCACGCAGAAAACTAGCAGCATATCCAGAAGAATTCAAAATTTACTTGTATTTAAACACAAATGTATATACCTCTTATAAAGTCCCATCAGTAAAATCCACTCACATTCCTAGCTGGAAAATACATTTGTCAAGATATATTTGCAAATAAGGCATACAGTTTGCACATATACAAACAGATACTGAAATCTTTGTACATATATGTACGAAAAAGAAGCATCGCAGTTTGCAAGCAAAAATGAGCAGGCAACGTTTCAAACTGACAATGTGATATGGTGTTATCAGGAAGGACAAGAATCACAGTGATTTACAGTAAATTACTTTTACTGGCCAGGGATGATACAGTTATGAGACTAAATTAAGTAAGTTTGCATTGCTACCTTAAGGCACTTGATCTTTCAATTAATGTATCACGAATACTAAATTATCTGTATCTGAGCAGTGGTTTTGATGTTAGAATGAAACAAAAAGGTTTTTCAAACCACAACACACTTGGACAAATTCTCATCAATACTTCCATTTCTAGTCACTAGGTCTCACTCATTCCTTCTGACTAACCTTGCAAATTTACTTTTTAATCTTTATATTGAAACTATCAGAGCAAGAAAAAAATTAAGCATAAGCCCAACACAGGGCCTATGCCTATGTTAACAAGCCTAATGCCCTTCAAATCCAGGGAATCAAAAGCTCCTAAACGTATGTTTATCTACAGCAAACTCCTTTCTAACACTGAAGAGTATCTTGCAATTAATGTATTTTGTGAATCCAGTGTGCATATAGATGTATGATGTGAAAGTACAGATCTGACACAGGATAAGGTCTCAGCATATGCAGATGTCAGGTGGGATAATAACCTGCAAACCAGAAACAATACAGTGTAGTTAACGGCTATAAAGAGGAAGAAAGAACCTACAGGAGGAACATTCAAAAATTTTATGAGTAGCATTTTACCAGGTTTGCTAAGGGCATGACTTCAGTAATGCCTTTGGCTTGAGTTTTCTACCTTTGATAAATTTACAGTAAACTTAAATTTATTCAGAAGATCAAAAGCAAAATACACAAGACCAAAATTACTTCCTTCAGTTTACTCTCTTGAATTTTGCATCAAAGCAGCAGCATAGCAATTAAAATTTCCAAATACTGCTCATTCCACAAAGACCCACTGAAGTCACAAAGTAACTAGCTGGCCAATCAGACACTGAGCAGTGGAATTTAAACTAGATTTCCCATCATTTTTAGGACATTCATGAGATCCCAGTGGAATTATTCAGTGCTATCAAGCAAATTAATCACAGGATGGGTAAGGCTGAAAGGGTTCACTGGTAAGGAGATCTGATCCAACAGGTTTGTGTCCAGATGGTTTTTCAATTATCTCCAGTGAGGGAGACTCCACAACTTCTCTGGGCAACCTGTTCCAGTGGGTGGTCACTCACACTGTAAAGAAGTTCTTCATGTTCAGGTGGAATTTCTGTGCATCAGTTTCTGCCCATTGCCTCTTGTCCTACTGCTTGGCACCACCGAGCAGAGCCTGGATCCATCCTCTTGGCACCTCCCTGCAGATACTGATAGGCATTGTTTAGGTCCCCTCTCAATTGCCTCTCCTCGAGGCTGAACAGGTCCAGCTCTCAGCATTTCCTCAAAAGAGGCTCCGGTCCCCCTTAGTCATCTTTGTTGCCCTCCACTGGACCAGCTCTGGGAGCTCTGTGTCTCTTCTGTCCTGAGAAGCCCAGAACTGGACACAGCAATCCTGATGTACCAGGGCCGAGTAAAGGGGCAGGATCACCTCCCTACTGGCAATGCTCTTCCTAATGCCCCCAGGATCCCACTGGCCTGCAAGGGAGCATAGACACACTGCTGACTCAGGGATGCTTGTGGTCCAGCAGGACCCTCAGGTCCTTCTCCACAGAGCTGCTTTCCAGCAGATCAGCCTCCACCCTGTACTGGTGCAGAGGGTTGTTTTTCCCCAGGTGCAGGACTCTGCACTTGCCTTTGCTGAATTTCAGGCAGTTCCCTGTCCATCTCTCCATCCTTTCAAGGCCCTTCTGAAGGGCTGCACAGCACTCGGGTATCAACCACTCCTCCCAGCTTTGTGCCCTCAGTGTACCTGCTGAGGAGGCATCTGCCCTTCATCCAAGCCACTGATGAACAACTCAAACAACACTGAACCTTGTGGGACATGCTAATTACAGCAAGGCACCACTGGTTCCAGGTTATCACAGATGACACTTGGCAAGGCTGCCCACATACAGAGTTTGAAACCAAACCATGCTAAACCTCTACACCAAGCAGACTCAGTATTACTGCAATAAAATTTTGTATTATTCCTGCAGGACCTACTGCTAAAGAAATGTTTTTTTTAAAAAAAAGGTAGTATCATAGGCATTTAAATCTATGTATAGTTTATTTAATAGACTCCTATGGTGCATATCAGACTAAACTGCCTCATCAAAGGCTCTGAAAATTGGTCTAGATGCAAGAAGAGGCATATTCGGCATAGCAAGACTTTCGAGAATGGCTTTTAAAAGAAACACTTTGGAGAATCCTTATTTTTTCGCATAAGGCACATAGGAGTGCTTTCACTGAAGTAATTCTTTATATAAAGATAAAAAATATTTTAAAGATAATTGTCAGACACCTTCACACTTCTAAGAGCCAATGATTCCACTCAAGGATTTCTAACTACATGCAGTTGAACCACCATTCACCTCAGCAATCTCCATGTCAGTAAAAATCCTTATCTGAGAAAATTTCACGTGTGCTTTGGTGTTTGCAGGATTAGGTTTTTGGTTTGCAGCTACCTGACATATGAGTCAAATATCTATTATTAAAAAAAAAAATTTAACGAATGGCCAGAAAAGATTATGTTATCTACTTACAGCAACAAGAAGAGGATGCAAGATACTAATATTTACTTAAAGACCTCCATGACTTCCTGATGACCAAGTATGCTAATTAAAGTTTACATACCAATTATCCTAAATATCAATATAACAATAAAACAGCCCATGCTATCTAAAAGAGCTATGACTTCACGCAGTTAACAGTAAAACATCTCCTACAGGTATTAAGTTCACTGAAAATGTTGGTAAATAACTCAAGATAACACCAGGGAGTGTTAAAAAGGACAGCTTTCCAACTTCCCTGAAACATCACATGTACCAGTGACCAGCAGCCAGACACTGCTCTGAGTCAACTCCACCCAATCCAATACTAAGTCAAGGTTAGTGTATTGTAGTAGCAAAAGAGAGTAAGAAAATGAGTCAATATATTGTTTTTGGGTACATCCTGCTGAGATCAGGAAAGGCAAATACGAGAGAGCAGAAAGACTCCACTCCAAGTTACAGCAGGATACACACTCATTTCAACATACCCAGAACACAGGAATTTTTCAAGGGAAATTTACTGAAGTAAAAGCAATCAGCAATTATATAATGGTTTTTCCATTTAATTTACTTCCATCAAAACTTTTAAATATTTTAGAGCACTATTTTTAATACTTTTTTTCCCAGCTTTGGATGCTCATCTTTTAAGTTTCCTCCCTTCAAAGACAAAGGAAGTAAGGAAAGTGCTTACAAAAAGGGTAAGACAGAAATTTAAATCAAGGGTCTAAGTAGTCTATCCTGCTAAGTTAGTCTATCCTGCTAAATTCAAGGAAATTAAATACCTTTTTCTATCTTCAGCCATTTTATTCTTTGCAGCAAGTATTTTTGCATGTTGTCAAAACAGCCCTTATCAAAATATTTGACAGTCATGTTGACCCTGTCCCTTTTGAAGAAGGGTGAGCCGACTTCACTGCAACACAACAGTCAAGACTTTTGCTTGACACCTGCAAAAATCAAATGGAAGATACAAAAGTACAACCAGTTTTGAAATAACAAGGTGATTTTCTTCACCTCAAAGAAGGTTCTTGCATCGTGGTTAAGATCTTACTGGGCAAAGAGAAATAGAGAATTCACCATCATTTCTTATGCTTAGATTTCCACATATTTTTGTCACTATTGCATGAAGTCTTTGTCAGGTAAATCCCTCTCCAGAGCTGCTGCATAACTCCACTGACTTCAGGTCTCACTGTGGCCACCAGTTAAGGTGAACTCTCTTGCAATGAGCCACAGTTCTTCCTCTGACCTACTCTGACAGCGGGTGGTTGAGCCCTGCAAAACCGTGAATGACTTGCCATTCATTACCTAGCAGCTCTTCAGAACAGAAGTACAGCCCAGGAAAATATCTGGAGAGAAAATGCAGATTCAGTCACAATGGTCGTGAATTAAGAATCGAAAGTTTATCAAGAAAGGCAGTCTCACAGAAAAAGAAGTGGTATTTTTAACATTATACATTGAATGAGCCCTGCTTTACATATTTCAGTGATATTGTTGATCAATACATGGTATGTATTTATATGGAACCCGTTTAATCCCAAATGGAAAGGGAAAAGTGAGGTTCATGTAAACATCATTAACACTACAGGCAGCAGCATAATCATTATAGACTTCCTAAGAATGATAGTGATTCTGACCAAAAGAGCTTTTGTTTTCAGATCAGGCCAAGTTAAGAGCATATCTCTGTCTCACAGCAACATAATTTTTCCATGTGCATTCCTGTATTTAGCTGTCTTATGCGACGGAGATTAAAAGAAGCAGGTAAATATTGTCTGTAAAAAGTAATTTTCTTGACCTTGGCATAAAAATAAACCAAGAGAAGCCATAGTGGAGAAGAAGAGGAAGTGAGTTTTCCTCTTTCAATCATTTAATCCTTTTTTCTTTCTTTTCCTAGGACAAGTGTTGACAAAGGC
The DNA here is from genome assembly GCA_013400775.1 of Chaetops frenatus. Classification (NCBI taxonomy): domain Eukaryota; kingdom Metazoa; phylum Chordata; class Aves; order Passeriformes; family Picathartidae; genus Chaetops; species Chaetops frenatus. The sequence continues at coordinate 235,952 of VZTR01025231.1, forward strand.
AGTATAATACTATCCCATCACTCTGAGTGCAGGCTCTCAATTGTTTTGGTAATGAAGCATATGCCAAAGGTTCAAGGAATCTTGGAAACTGACACACTTGAGGTTTTTTCACCTATCTTCTCTAATTAGCAACTATCAATGGACCAACAGCACACAATCTGAGAACAGTGACAGCCTACAGAATAAAAACACGATCCCACTGAAGTGAAGGACGAATACTGAAATGGTCAGCCCTCAAGGGCTGAAATGAAGTATCACCTCATCCTGAGTTCAAAGAATATATAATGGACAGATTTTTCTGACAGGCAAGTAGGCAGCTGGAAACTATTCTATTCTACCTGCAAGATGACCCTCCTAAAGCCCAGGAACACTCATCTTTAACAAACTGACAAGGCAGCCTTCTCCTACTCCGGCATTCTCCTGGGGAGAGTGGGGATGGAAATATGTGGAGGCCAGGGCAGAGAGCCACCATGGTACCAATCTTTCACTATATGGCCCTGTCTAAGAAACATAACCTATGCCTATAAATTAAAGCAAACCTTAGGCCACCATGAGTTACAATTACTTAAGACACTGCACAAGAGGAGTTTGCTGCCTGGAGTCCTGACTATCCATATGGTGCATCTGCTGCTCCAGTCAGGTATACCTCAGCAGCAGGACAATGCCCTACATCAATCACACTCATTTTAAAATACTTGAAAGAACGATGCTTATCATGAACAACTAATTTGAAAAATCTATATTCAAATGAGTGAAGTTTTCATTAAAAAATAAAGGCAATAAAACCACATTTCTTTTTAGAAAGCCAACAAGTGAAGAAGTAGCTTGTCTCCCAGTTTTAATTTTCAGTTTCACTACATGACACTTGCAAAGTCCTGATTTACTAGTAAAAATGCTGCTGTCAGATCTGGGCTTGGTAACTGGTGGAAGCTTGCTTGTGTACAGAGAGCAACCTATCTTAGATCCCTCAGTGGACCAAAAATAATTTTTCATTTACTTGCTTCTTTGTACTTTGCCAATTTTCCACTTGCTAGTGCTGGCCCAGCATGGGAATGTTTTATTCTGGGGTGACATTCTGGTTCCTGCATCACAAGTAGCTCCCCTTTGGACCAATAACCCAGAGGAGGGACTGCAGCAGCTCAGCAGCAACTGCTGTGCCCAGGCATGCCAGAAACTACCACGTCCCTACAGCTCCAGAAGGAGAGGTTACTTTAAGTATTCCCATATTTCTGTGAGCAGGCAGCAGAATGTGATTGTCCATATGTCACAATGCTGGGGGCCAACTGCACTCACAAAAGCTCCAGTACTTTCACCAGGGTGTCCCCTCTGTGGAAATTAAGGTGAAGGAGCTGGTGCTTGTGTAGCTCCCATCTAATAAAGGTCAGGAGGTATATAAACCCAGCTACTACCTCACGGCTTGGAAGTACTCCTGGGTCCACTGCATCATTGCAGAAATTTCCTTTATAGGAAATGGTTAAGTGCTCTCTTTACTCATAGTTTCACTCCTGTTTTCTCCCTAAATACACTTCTTTTTCTTTTGGTCTAGCTTCCTTATCGCACCCTTTAGTGCATCACTGTGGTTTCCTCTTCCTTGCCTACAGGTGTGGTTATTCCTGATCACTGTTTTTAGCCTCCATCAAAAGCACATGTTTCACTGAACTTTTAACTTGCTGAAGAAACGGTCCTTTTCAGTCACTGAAAGTCCTGTCAGAGGCAATCACGTAATGTATTTATTTACCTTCCAAAAGTGATCAGTTACATCATTACTGATAACAAGAAGCCAAAATCTGCAATGGGGTGGGGAGGGGGAGTTTTTTAGAAGAAGCAACTCAACACACTTGTTTTGAAGGCTTTCATCTAGAGATGACTGAAAATGCATTGTGCCCAAGGGCATCTGATATTAGGTCAATTAGCTCTCTGCACTGTCTCCATTTCAGTGTCTTATTGTCAGCAACAAGATTTTCATCAGAGAAAAATATTGAGAAATGTCAAGAAACATCTCAGAGCAGAGACTGTCGAAGAATTCTTTATGAATGAAAGCTGCTCACATGAGTAAAGTTGTAAGGTATTCAGATGCCAGGAAAGGAGCAGAAAACACACACACATACTGTGAACACTTCCCAGTTAGAAACACCAATTAAAATAATTCCATAAATGCATATGGATCTATACCATAAACTCTTAAAAGCAAATATGTCTGGCAAAACTCTAATCCAATTATCAGCAGTAACAAAATATATGTATATGCTGCACATTTTCATTGCATCAGACACAAAACTGAATTTTATAGCCTATCAAATAACAAAAGGCAGGTATCGGTTGCATTGTTGAAAATGGAAGACAAACAGAGGCTTAAAACACATGGATTTGAATTTATCTAGAAAAGTACTTCCATTGCTTTATTACAACTGTTTGAGAAACGATAAATATTTAAATATCATTAGCAAAAAGCCATTATTTAACTGACAGTTATAACATCATACTCTGAATGTAAAGTCTTTGAGACAGTAATTCTGTTCAGCAAGGCAAATGCTTGGTTACTAGTGAACACAGCAATAGGACACTTCACACTCGACAAAGTTTGAAATAATATTATTCTGCTTCAGTAAGAACCTGTAAGTAAAAAAATGAGATATTTAACAAGCTATGCAGGATTTATTACCTTTGAAATGTTACTCTAATTTGCAAGATACAATCAGGTTTCCAAGGAACAATGCTAAAATGTAATAAAGGATCCAGATCTCATTCCTTAGCAACTCCTTCCATTTAATCATAAAAACAAGATAAATCCAGTTTGCCAAAAATGAAAAGATGGACGAGGCAGATAGGAAACAAATCAGTTAAGTACAGACATTAGAAACTACAGCATGAGATGGCATACAAATCCTGTGGTTGACAGATAAATCTGTCAGATAAATTCAGAAGAATTGGAACCGACACTAAACCTAAGGGTTGAGCAGAAGCTAGTACCAGTGCACAACAGGAAGAACGAAGCAGAGCTGTTTCAGATTCATCTCTGCTTTGAAAATCCCCAAGCTTTACTGATTTTTGTCATCACTTGATCATAATTTTTACAATAACATATTTCAGAAAATATTATGTTCCTATAAACTGGAATCTTGAGAACTGACAGTATTTGCAGTGTCTGATGGTGCATGCTGAAAAGTAGCACTATTGCAGTGCTCCTGAGAAATACCACATGTAGCAAGTTCAAAGGAGATCTTACACAACATTCAGTAAGCAAATGTGTAACTTGCTGTGAACACAAACCTAATCTCTGGCAAGGGATGATGATACAGCTTCCCTGCACCTCAAAATAAGGAACCTCTGCTTTATCAAATAAGGGTAATATTTTATGTGCTGGAAGTACCATGCAAATCAGAAGTAATACAGAAATTAATTGTTAATGAAAGTATTTGTGAGCCCGTTGCATTTTTTTTCCTTTTTGGGATAGCAACAATGTCAGAGAATCTTGGACAGCTACTGCTGCTACGGGTTGCCAAAAATGGGTTTTTGCATTGTCTGAAGACCACGGCAATGAACATCCTCCAGGCACCTCTTTTCCCACTAAGCCTACACAGACAGCAGCTCACCTCAGCCAGTCCTCACTGCCTCTCATACATGAAGTGTAAATAACTACTCCTCCATGACTCAGAGAGCAAGAGTGCTAAAACTGAAAACCAAGGAAGTTACCAACAAATTACAGAAATTCAATGAGATTTTTTTGGTAATATGCTTACCCATCACAAGGAATAGACTGCAGTGGCTACCATATTTACTACCTCATTTTGTCACCTTATAATGCTTAAGAGATTAAACATCTAAACCAGTTCCTGCCAATGCAGCCTGATGGTCAAAGCAGATGAAGGGACTTTAAGAAATTATTCATTAACAACTCATTAACAACTAGTTGACAAAAGGGGAAAACCATCAAGGAATGCAAAAAAGAGTGAAAACCTGAATGTTTATGTTGATATGCCTGGTGTAATTACAAATGAAGATTATACATTCAGCATTTTCTACCTCCTCCTGAACACCATGGTTTTGTCACAACCAGTGAGGTATTACAAGCTCAGCATTCCAGCACGCCAGAGGGAGTAACTAGGACAGCAGTAGGTCGTCCATGAGCTTTGCCAGATCACAGCAAGCACCTCTGTATTGGACAGTTTCTTCAACTACTCCTCCAGTGGAAGAGCCATTTATGAGTTTCTTTGCACAACACTTATTTCAGTATGATCAGGTGATGTAAAGCAGCACTAAATGTAAGTACTATTTATCATATATTTAAAAGCAAGAACTACCATAGCATTAGCAGATCTACTGAAATGTGTCACATAAAGAGTTACAGCACTCCTACTCAACCACCTCAATTTATTATTTGAAGCAAGTCTTCTGATTATTGCAATATTTATTTCTGTTTCAGAAGAGAGGAAAAAAAATCATGTGCCATATTTTTTATGTGGTGATATTCCTCCCTATACCAGAGATAATCTTTAATTCAGTTTGACATGCTGTTTTCATTACAACAAGCTTACTTTCAGCATAATCATAACAGGTAAGGATTATGTTAAACCCTTTTCTCAGCTGAAGGCCTAGCTTTCCTTTAAGTGATGTCATGACCTTCTCCAAATAAATTAACCTGTCCAGCACAGATGTTGACACTTCATACCAGAAAGAGAACCACACTGTAAATAAAGAGCTACAGAAATACGTGTCAGCAGTGACTTGGCAAAGGTTTAAGACTGATGCAAGTATTTCTGGTATGAGAAACAGAAGAAGGCTGCAGGTGTGAAGAATGCTTCTGTGAAGAGGAAATAGGGCAGGCTGACACCTTAACACTTAGCCAAATACTGTATTTGATGAGAATGCAGAAAATCAGTTAAAATCTTTGAAGCTACTGTATCTTAGAAAGGAAAGCTGGAAGAGTATACAAAAGAAAAACAGTTTCTTAAAGAGTTTGGTCTAGGGTGCTTTTATATGTTTGTGTGTGTGTCTGTGCATGCATGTACATGTATACACGTGTTTTGAGTGTGTACAGAAAACATCTCTGACCAATCACTTAAAACAGCCTGCAGCAAAAAGTACCTTGCATTCTCTCCAAAACATACTTCAAATAACAAGAAATAGAGACTTAAAAACATTACACATAAAAGTATGAACTTATGTCTTCCCACTCTCCCTAACACACTAAAAAGGCAGAAGGGAAAAACTAATTTTAAGTATTCACACCACATTTGGCAAAAATACAGAACTTCCATATTCAACAAAATTCAGACTAACACAGTACAGCAAATATTCACATTAGACTTTACTTTAAAAATCCTAGAAAAATAAATAATAGATCTGAAGCATCATTCCTGAGCAGTATTAGACTCATAGCCCAGCTTTTTTCTTTGGGATTTTGGGGGAAGGCTGTCTGGCCCTTTCCACAGTTTCTCTCACGGCTTTTGCAGACAAAAATGATCTACCAAGGGAGCCAAGGAGCTGCAGGTGAGGTCACCCAGAGAGCTGTGGGCCGACACCTACAGCACCACGCTGCAGCTCCCAGGGGAACTCCACAGTGTAGCATGGAGACAAAAGCTGAGGAGCAGCAGAGGAAGATTGTCCAACCTAAAATGACTCACCCAAGTTAAAACATGGGGAAATACACTGGAGAGTGTTTCCAGCTAGCAGCCCAAACCCAAACTGGTCAACAAAAGTATTATTCCTAAATTCTTCTAAGATGTCTATTACTAATGACTTGTACAAGAAACATTCTTGGATTCTCTTCAAAGCACAGAATTGCAACTGGGCCTATTTCTGTTTTATCTTCTGGGAAATTGACAGAGCATTTTTTTCTGGGTAAAAAGTTTTTAACTATGGAAGTGACAGGCATTATGTTCTAGAGAAGCAAAGGAATAAAATTATACTGTCCATATATTCCTCCATACCTGCAAACCTGTTCTATCAACAGCATGACAAAAACTTCACAGAATGAGCAGAGCTCTGAAACAAACCGCATTACCAAAACTGCCTGACCTCACAGAGCCCTTCCTATTGAAGGAGAGTGTTAAAGATAACCAAACCTAAAGATAACCTTTGTGGTCTCAGCAATAATCAAGATCATTGTAATAACTGTGAAATGTCTTCATTGCTATTTTCAATGAGATTTTTTAGTCCTATTTTCACTGGGATATCTTGTTGCTAAATTATCCACCAAAAAAAAGGGAAATGGAGTTAAATAGCTGATATAACTGGCACATAGCTAGAGCTTAGCAACTGTAAATGGCCTCCAAAAGAGGAGGAAAATAGTTTCTGTGAATTATTCTGCTGGTTTTTTTTATTAAAATGTGATTTATATCTTTTCTAGAGATAGGAGGAAGGTTTACTTCCTCCCATTTTACTAGAACTGGGAAGTTCAGTATTGACCCCTAGCAAAACACAGCTCCACATTCAGCAGAGACAGTTAGGTGTGGTGTTAGTTTTTTAGTGGTTTTTTATATATTTATCATTTAGTTGGGGTAATATTGTGCCATACAAGTTTGCAGACTCACTTCTGCAGATGTTTAAGCAGGCTGCAGAATATTCTAAGGAAGCCTGTACCTCGCAAGGTCACTGACACGGCTCCTGCCAGCCCAGGAACAGGGGTGTGGGTTTCCCACCAGCCACCTCCCTCCCTGAGCGAGGGTCAGGGCAGGCCTGGCCAACACGAGTCTGCGCAGGCTGCGGCGAGGACACGCGCTGCGCTGCCAGCGCTCGGGCCACTGAGCACACGAGCCCTGCTCGTTCCACACGGGGACAAAACAAACCTCTGCTCATTTTTGGTTTTATTTTTCACACCAGTATTTGCATAACTGTTAAGATTACAGAATAGCACTGGCAGTTATAAAACATATTCTCATACAAATATATTTAAGTGGTTTGTGAATATTACCTGTGTATTAGGATATTACCACTGCTGCAAAAATCCTTTCCCTCACTATAGAGGTTTTCATCATTATCATTTAGGCCCTAAGTATTTCGTTTTTCCATGAACTTCTGCATACATTGTCTCTCATGGAACTATATCTTTTGCAATGAAAAACTAACTGGGAGAAGCTGGAATGGCCCTCAAAATTCTTTAAGATCAGGCTGAACTACAGACGAGATTTGCTTTATCAAATATTCTTTTTTTTTGGTCAGTGAGGGATTTCTATTAAACTGACAAATTTTCCAAATTTCAACAGCTCATATGAATTTAAATGCATTTGGCCAAAATAGTCAATACCAATGCCTAAGAAATATAGGTAACACTGCTATGGAGTATTTATTTTGGAAAATGTGCATAAAATTTCCAATAAATGTTCTGAGTATCCTACTGCTGAAAGGCTTTTCTTTAAAAAAAAACCCAAAAAACTTTCAAAGACTTTCAAATACCAAGACACAAACAGTACTAGCATTTTTTTTCCCAGGTCCTCCTAAATTTCATCACCTGTTTTTATCTTGATTTGCCCAGAACAGAAAACCCCACCGTAGTTGTGATGTGTTCTCATCTTAATCAAAAATACAACTGAGTGATCATGCCAAAAGTAGAAAGAGCAGATCTCAACACCACTATGTCACCTGAGCAAATCTAGTACCTTTTCTGCCTTAACCAACGAGAAACACAGTTCTCATCAGCAGTGAGCAAACAAACCATACGTTAAAAAAATCATGTTTGTTAAAACACTGTACAATTTACTTACATGCAGCATGTGCACAAAACTTTTCCTTGTAGTGCTAACTCTATTTAAAGGCCACAAATAACTGACTTAAAATTTAGCCTTTTTTGTAGGAATGTACTCAGTTTTCTTCTAGCCCTCTTTGATTTCTGGACTGTTCCTATGTGTCTGTAACAGACGGAGCAGCTGCCATTTTACAGAGTGCAGTAACCTTGCTTCCTGCTGCAGCTGTACTCTGGCTACTCAGAAGTGCAGCAGAGCTCCCTCAAACTCTCCAAATTTCTCACTAGGTATCTGTTTTGCCAGCCTTACAGCTGCCTGTAGCTCAGACTGTCAGCTAACGGCACCCACACGCACCTCCTGCCCCTCAGACTATTTCTGTTCCTCCTGCTATGGCAAAGTCTACCCAAGCCCCCATTTTTCCAATCAAGGACAGATGAAGTAAGGTCAACTTCTCCTTTCTAGATGTGAAAGATGGAGGTAAGGCATAACGCACGTCCAAGGCTTTATTTACCCTCCTACACCTGCAATCAGGCCTGAGGAAGCAAGGATCAGATGGGGAGAGGAAAATGGAGCAGAAATGAAGATATTTATTTTTCCTATGACAGAAAGACTAAGAACACCATTTTCTGAAGTAGCTTAGATCAGCTGTTCTCCCTTTAGTCAGTGAACAAATGTGACATAACAGCTAAATCAGAGAAGCACCTTCATTGATCTTCCTCCATCTCTAGAAACGGCCAAAATTAACAGGAAGCCTAGAGAATCTGGAATTACAACAATATTGCCAGCTTCTGCAAAGAAGCAACGCCTGACAGTTCAGCAAGTGGGTAATACTAATGTCCATGCATGTTTTAGTGAGTTAAGCATTCTACTCAACTAATTTCTGTATTCATGGATGCAAAACAACTCGATATAAGCATCTATCTTTTTTAGTGTGGTAGTACAACTTCATTCAAAAACCCGTTTGTGAAAGGACTGAAAAAAAAAAAAAGTGCACACGACCACATGGAGTAGTCTTATTACAGGTAGACTGGAAAGTGCTGAAAGCACTTCAACTCAGCCCTTATTATCACCACTATGCAAGGATGAATATAAGGCATATTAGTCCCCTTTTTGTGATGAATGGATGTCAAGTACAGTAAGCTGTAGGTTTCTGTAATAGCCAGGCTCTGGTGGCCTGCATTATACAACACTTACTAATACCTCCAAATTCAAAAATGAGCTTTGCATGTCATAAAGGGAATTTTTACATATTGGTATGATCACATAGCTTTTTATGCTATTAATTCAAATGGCTTTTTGAGGAATCAGCCAGTACATTACAGGATATGACTTTATGTTCAGTTGTAAAGCACTGGTGTATTCTAGAGTAAGGGAGAGACTTTATTTTGAACTTAGGAGACACAAAATTAGCAATCAGAAGCTTAAAATGCTTTACCATTGCCTCACTACATTACTTTTTAGCAAGTTCTGTTACATTAGCTCTCTGTTCTTTAACAGGAGCACCTGCCAGAAGGACCTGACAAATTCGTGAAAAATCAGGAATAACTTTCCAAGTTACTCCTGATAACTGAACAACACCCATAAAACCAGCAAGGATGAATGGCCCAAAGCTACTTCCAAAATTCATACGGTTCACTGTTCAATCCACTGGGCACAGAGAATAGGATGCATAAGACGAGACAAATAAAATCAGAAGTCAGACTTTTTAAAGAGCTGCCCACAGCACTAAGATCCACATCCCTATGAAAGCCAACCATGTAACACAAAACTGTCTATTTTTCTCTGTAATGCACATTAACATGCGGAGCACATGGAAACTGCAGGGCAGTTTTGTGTTTTTTGTCAACACTAATCTGTATCACTGATAAACATACCAAGAGATTCCATGGCATCTCAGTCCACGATGGAAGCAGGTTCTAGGAAAAAGTATAAAGATGGATAGTGTGCGTGATATCTTTTGCTGCCAGGAACATTTCTTTTATTATTACTATTCCTGGTACCAATGCAAAGTAGTTATCCAAGTGTCCATAAAATGAAAAATCATTTTGCTTTTAAAAGAATTGTAAGCACATATCATTATAAAATTTGATGGAAGAACATTTTCCATAAATACCTAGGCTCTTTATTTTATCTGCTCAAAAAACGGATTTTGGAACATATCCTGCAGAAACGTGATGGAAGAAATACAGAAATAATTACAAAGATGTACAATAGAAATCAAGTTGAAGTTTATGTTAAAAAACATATTATATTTTTAGTAATTTCCTTCAAACTACTATCATACACGCTTAATATTGCAGAAACGCTCCAAACAAAATAATCAACGTGATAACTGAGACTGTTAACTTGATTGAAAATGCAGCATTTTGGTTGCCGCCTTTTTAGTATTGAATTTTAAAATACCATCTTCACATTTCAATTCATAAAAATAAAAGAAAAAAGAAAACAGCATAAAATGCTAGCATTCCACATGGCTGGTATCTGACTGAAACACCTGCATTTTAAAATACAGGCTGGGGGAAGGGCATTACAATCCTTGGCCCCATCCTGGATGGTCTGGGTTGGAAAGGAACCTTAAAGATCATCTTGTTCCAACCCCCCCCCATGGGCAGGGACACCTTGCACTACAGCAGGTTGCTCAGAGCCCCACACAGCCTGGCCTTGAACACTTCCAGGAATGGGAAATCCATCACAACTTCCCTGGGCCACTTGTTCCCGTGCCTCATCGCCCCCACAGCAAAGAATTTTTGCCTCATATCTAATCTAAATCTATTCTCTTCCAATTTGAACCTGTTCCCCCTTGTTCTGTCACTACATGCTCTTGTAAAAATAATTTAATCCAAGCACACTGAAATTTAGGATACAGTCTTCAAGAAAACAGCGTGGTTAAAAATGAGATTCATTGTATCTGTGAGGATAGGCAGATGACAAAGGCAGAATCAGACTAACATCTGAATTGTGACCCAGAGAACACCAAGAGGAAAAATGGAAGAGAAAGTATGCCAAGAGGAAGGACAATAATTACATATGATGCAGTAGCGTTGGACCTTGCCATTTTCTTCACATACTGCTATAAATCAAAGGAAAGCTGAGAATGTCGCTCTCCCTTCACCCAGGCACACATTTGTCAGAAGGATGCAAACTAAAAGAGACAGGTTAGTGCTGAACTGAGGTGGGAGAGAAACACAGCTGACAGCATTAAAATATACCTGCATGTGAGAAATTTTGTTTCAAAATAAATACACAAGCAAATGTATTATTTACACACAAAACTCTGCTGTGGTCTGAGAACACAAAAAGAAAAGATGGAGAAAAAGCTGACTTCTTTATGGATTTTTTTCTTTCCCTCCTCTTTCCTTCAAATAATGATACAGACTTTAAGGGGCTTTTCTGTTAACATTCAATTTAAAAATATGTGGGTTTTTTGCTTACATTGTTCAGGTGTAAAAAAAACACTTCTGAGTGGAAAAAAAGGAGTCATATTAAGTCAGAAGTATTACACAACTGAATATGGCATTTTAGAACAGACTTGTGCAACCAGAGCTACAGATGTATTTATGTGTTCTACCTCTATTACCTGTAACAGTAATGAACACCGACTGTTGAGACAAATGCAAAATACACGCAATGTTTAGAGAAAAACTCAGCCAAGTCCTAAAAACACACAGACGATCATCCACCATCTGTACATGAGTACACATGTGAGGAAAATCTTCCCTGTTGATCACATCAGACAACAACATTAGTGACAGTTTGTAATGTAATATTTTGGGCTTGTTGTCTAAAGTAACAAGGGCTAGAGAAGAAAAGTGGAGCCCTTGTTTCACCTGGGACAAGTTAAAAAGGCTCTGAGCAATGGCACAATTGTGACAAAGTGGCTGAGTCAGTTCAGGTTTAATCAGCCACAATTTCTGTGTCTGGCTGCAGGGCTGAGCCCTTCAGCACTGACTCAGAACACCTGCCAAACACCTTCTATAAACACACTACCTCGATATTCTTATAATTTGCCAGACTACCACCATTTATAATCCACTTGGAATATTTTTGCTTGGTTATTAAGAGTTCAGAACAGGCTGAAGGCAGGACCTGGTGTTATTTGTTTGTTGGTAGCATAAACAATTCTGGTTTTACAGCTCTCACAGCACTGAAGTTCCAAGAGTTCTTGTATACACACACAGCACTGAGATTTGTGGGTTCAATTTTTTGTCATGCATCTGTTGGGACAGTGGAAGGCTTAGGGGTTTTGACATTAAAAGACTGACCTAATTAAAGTTGAATCACTCTTCCCAGCTACAGAGCAGCCAAGTTTTGAAGCACCACACCCCATCATATCATGAGGGTAGAAGCAGACTAGAACCTTGGAACATCTGCCGACAAGTTTATACCTGAAAAATAATTCATTTGATATAGGAAAGCAAGTATGCAGCTATCCTTCCTTTGAGAAAATTCAAATTGAGAAGGATTAGTCAAACTCTGTTTAGATTAATATGTATATTTATTTATATATTAATATGAAAACTGCTTACATGTGAACTTTCAAATCCTATTTCCATGCCCTGTTCCTTTGGTTTCATTTTTTTTTATCTCCACATTTTTGTATTGCTTTTATGTTTTTCCTGCTTTGGGTAACTATAAGCACTTTGCTTGAAAACACTATATTGTGTCGTGTATTCATTATTTAGTTCACTATCTGCGTCCTGCTACTAATATAGGAAAAGACAGTGCATAATAAACATTTATGTAAAATAGACAATAATAATTTAGAGGTTGTATTATTTCTTAATATATATTTTAATGGTAAGAAATGTCACTAAAACTTTCCTCCAGCATCAGTATATGGCACTTATTAATACAGAAAAAAATATTTTCATTTCCACAGAAATTATATATATATATATATATA
>VZTR01025231.1:248571-265324 GCA_013400775.1 Chaetops frenatus
TATGCATATGTATTTATTTACATATACATAGGGTAATACACTGATCCCATTATAAGTTGATGCATTTTTAAAAGTGAAGGGCAAGACTACTTGCTCTTCCTTGAGTCTATTTCCAGTATGTTTCACTCCATCACAAATTTATTGACTTCAGTCTTTCTCCAGAATGTGCTACAGTTCATACCAGTCTCACCTGTGATTTTTCTGAGTAGCCCATAAATCAATATGCATCTGTTTCACTGGATTATTAAATAGAGTATTTAATATATTTTTCATAATGCTACTGTTCCCTTTTTGCAGTTATAAGGTAATTGCAAAATTCCCTAACTTTCCATCTTAGTTTCTACTGAATTTCAGTTTTAGGTTTGCAGGTATTAACACAATTCCTCAAGATCAGGGTTCAGGTAACAAATGTAAATTGTCTTTTTAAAAAATTTCATTATCCTGAGTTTGGAAAGTTCACAGAACCATTGCAATGGACAATACAATTACAAAATAGCCCTACTTTGAGATGTCTGTAAATGTACTCCATAAAAAATCCAGAGACAGAACTAAAGCATGTGACTTTATTCCAGTTTCTTCATCTATAAAATCAGGTAATTATATTTAACTACTTCACTGAATACTCTTAAGCCCTTATTATATATAAAATTTGTGAAGCTTTTAAAACTGTCAAGACATGACAGAACTGGAATCAGAATAGGGGATCTCCATTATTCTCCCAGTTAGAAATAAACACAGAAGTTCAGAGATTAATACATTAAGAAGGCTCAAAGAGAATACATTCTAGCATTTTGTTAAACTCAATACACTTAACTCAAAGAACCTTTTTACTTCAGGTTTCTTTCTACTCTTTCATCTTGCAACTCTTCTTTGAACTTTCATCTATTTTCTCCTTTACTTGTAGTCACTAGAAGTAGAGAAAACGATTCAGCCTCAGACCTCTCAGGGCCAGAGTACCATCTCCCTTCCCATTCCAGCACTTTCTAGCTCACATACCCAGAGCTCCTGTCAGCCCTTCAGCCGTAGATGTTTTACACAGGATGGAGTCTACTGCTCTAGAAGAAGTTCTACATTCTAGTCTCCTCATGTACATTTGCTATCTTAAAGCAAAGATCTTATTTTGCCCAGTTTGATAAGCACAATCACTCATCCATTTCCTTTATTCATTATTATTTTCTCGATCTTTTGAGTATTCTATGAACTTCTTAAGGGATTACTTTTACATGGGCAGATAAAAATGTACAAGTGTGGTGGACTGGCAGCCCAGTGATATGCACAGATACTCAACGACCACCAAAATCTTCCTTTAGGTCTAATTCACCTACTTTGTGTGCTTCTCACTGCAAGTCATTCTTGACTCTTCACAAAAATGCTAAGCAGCACCAAGGGAGTAAACTTAAGGAAAATACGTATTTTCACACTTCTTCCTTGTCAACAGCCCAATGTATATCAGCAGCTCAAAAATACAGCAATAGTAGTGCTGTTACAGGGCCTATTTTTAACCAACTTATGCTGACAAGCATTAGCAATATCCTGTGATTCTCCTCTGTCCTTTATTTACCAAGCCCTACATCAGTTACGCCATCATTTTACCTGGATCATAATCTGGGCTTCTAACTACCTCAGTTATCTAGTTTCCTATACTGGTGCTCAGCCTGTCCTCCTGATCTGCCTACACTTTTGAAAACCAACAGTAAGAGTCTAACATTAACTTCTTTGCCAGCTCTGTTTGAATTAAACTAGCTTCAGACTCTGAAACAGCCACAGTGAAAACTGGACTTCCACCTAAGTACCTGCTGTCCCAGACTATATGCCTCTGAGAGGCAACAATTTTTTTTTCCATATTATTCTGCATTTTAAACAAAACACACCCATCCTATCCAACCATCAATCTGCTCTCAAGCAGGAAACTCAAATACAATCAACAATATGTGATTTTCCTTGTCACCTGAGCAGTCTTACAAGCAAAGGTACCTCAAAAGAAAGCTCTACCACTGCATGAAAGAGAATAACTGCAACGACAACATTCTTCCCACTGCAGGCTTGGTTTATTCCTTCTATATACATGACTGCAACATAGCACAATAAAAATGTTAACTGGACAAATGAAGAAAGAGGTGCTTTATTACGTCCGTAGAACTACAAAAAGCTAGAAATGCTTCTGCTCAAGGAATATGTCAAAATTCAGATAGAAGACTTTGTTTAAAATATGTATAAGGCAATGTAAGAGAAGAATAGGCTGTTACTTTTCCATGTGAATTACTAGAGGTACCATAAAAAAACAGGCAGAAAATTCATCTCCTATTCTCTGTGATGTTTCAGTTTATCTGAGAAATAAAGGCTCAAATGGAGCCTCTGGTATCCAAAGCAGCCAATCTTTTGTGCTGGCTTGCCTCAACATTTTAAAAATGAAGGGAAAAAAATTCTCAGAAGAAATATTGATCAACTGCTCTGTCAAGCTGATGCTGAACTCAGAACAATCAAAATGCTCTGCTTTGGAGGGTCCTCTTCGATATTTATGCTGCAGATAATCTGGAGTTTTGTTTTATTAGAGAGTGGGTTTTGTTGCTGGGGGCTGGGATGGAGGGTCAGGGAAAAGAGGGGGGAAGGAGGGAGATTTCATGCCTATAAAAGCGCAATTGAAGATCAGACTAAAGCTCATTTAAAGACTTCCAGTAAGAAACTGTAACCAAGGCTTAAAACACACTGAAGAAGCAGCTTCATCTTGAACTTTGGGAGCAGCTGTGCTCTCATTGCCCTTCCCCCAACACAGGAAACAGACCTAGAAACAAAAATACGACAGGAATGCTCCTGTGCAAGCTAATGTTGTTGGCTTCTTAAACATCCACTACTCTTGTGCCAAAAAAAATGAAACCCAGGAGAATTTAACACTTCAAAGGATAGTGAGACACTGCTTTAAACATAGAATTTTCTATCAGAGACAGATATTCTTTCATTTTGTAAACAAACTGGAAGAATGTTATCATGAGTGCATGTTGAGACAGATTTCATTTATATTCCTGCACTACTTATGCACAAATACACCACTGCATATTACACTTTTACCCATTTTAGACTACAGATAATGCTGTAGCAGTGTTATCTCCCGATAGGAAAAAAAAATGCAGCAGCTGAATCTTGATACTTTCCAAAACATTCTATTACAACATGCAGTTTGAAAGCTTAACAGTACAGAGCAATGTTTGACAAAGAAGTTCTCTCCTTATTAAGCAATGATACATAATTATATGTTCAAGGAGAACGTAACATCTTGCCAAAGGAACGTATGGCCACAAATGCTACTTCACAGTATTTCCAACTACAAATTATAGTTATACTTTCACTTATGTTATTAAGAACTTGGCGTTTGTTCCGTCTATTTAATCTGCTAAACAAAGGTAAAAAGACGGGAAGGAAAGTGAGTGGTAGGCTACATTCTCTGTCTAACCTAAAAAAACCAAACCAAACCAACAACTTTATCTAATTTTGACGAGTACAAATCATCTCCATGGCTTGCTCTGCTTCACTCACCACAAACAACTCATGTTTTCAACACTTAATTAAATATTTTGCAGGCTAATGGAAACTTTACATAATGCATTCTCCCGTCAACGCAAATGGGATTGAGATCTTGATATGGAGAGAAAGCAAATGTTATCTTTTCAAGATCTACAGGCTAACAAACATGATGTGGAGGGTGGGATGAGCAACGATATGCAGCAAAGAAGGAGGGGAAGATAATCTTACTTATTTTAGAAGGGTGCCTTTATCTCTTTCTGAGTGTAGACCCCTGGCCATACCTCTCTCAATAGCGTTTTAACGTTTGATTAGAACAGTTTCTTGATCCCTCCTCATTCTGCTAGTGTCCTCCCTGCGGTAGGACATGAAAAACAGATTGAAAAACAACAATTGAAGTGGTTATAAACTGTTATATTTCACCGTCACTGAAAATTCTGTAAGTATTGTCAGATTAGCCCTCACTCACAAAAAAGTCCAACTCCAGTGGTTTCCTTTTATTTGAAAAAGGAAAAAAAAGAAAAAAAAAAAGGAAAAAAAAGAAGAGTGTATTTGATCTTTTCTTTGTGCATTGAGAATTCAGGGCAGGAGCACTCATGCCTTCAGCACCTGTTAATAATTTCTCAGTAGAATGTATAAAGCAAAAGCAGGTGAAGGGAGGCTTTCAAGTTTTAACCATTCCACCCATGTACCTAATCCCATCCAATCACATAGTGAGGTCCCTCCCTTAAAGCACCACTTTTTTACAGCTATAACTAGCAAGAGGGAAATTACTTATTGTGGGTGTAGCATTTCAAAAACAGTGCAAAGTAATGTAAATTGTTTCCAGTTTTGGGGGATTTCATTCTAAATACCAGTAACTAAATCTCAGCATAACAAGAAAACAAAAGCAAGCACTGATCACATCCTGGATGGTTACAGGATGTATGTTCAGCTTGATGGAGTGGCATGGAATGGAATGGAATGGCATGGACCACACCAGACCAGACAGAATAGAATCAATTTCCGTTGGAAGGGACCTACAACTCTCACTAGTCCCAGCCTGACCAGTTCAGGGCTGGCCAAGAGTTAAAGAACTAGAATGCCAAGAGTTAAGGGCACTGTCCAAGTGCTCCTTAAGCACAGTCAGCCTTGGAGCACTGACCACCACTCTATGAAGCCTGTTACAGTGTATGACCACTCTCTTGGTAAAGCAATGCTTCCTAATGTCCGTGCTAAACTTAGCCTGGTGCAGCTCTGAGACATTCCCACACATCCTTTCACTGGCTTCCAGCGAGAAGAGATCAGCACCTCCCTCTGCTTTCTCACCCTCAGAAGCTGCCCAGAGCAATGAGGTTGTTTCCCAGTCTCCTCTCCTAGGAGACAAGCCCAAAGTCCTCAGCTGCTCCTCTCAGTCAGGACATGTTGTCCAGCCCTTTTCACCATATTTGTTTACTTTCTCTGGACATTGAGGACCTCCACATCCTTGTTAAATTTTGTGCCCAGAACATCCCACAGTGCTCAAGGTAAGGCTGAACAGATGCTGAATACAGAGGGCAAATCACCTCTTCTGAGTGGCTGGTGATACTGTTTGATGCACTCCTAGGTGAAGCCTGCCCTCCTAGGACCAGCCTGGATGAGAACCACACCACAAATAATTTTAAGAAATGTACATACTGACAGAGGTAGGCATTTTGTTATACATAAGTTATTTTTGAAATGTCAGCTGGGCCATAATCAAAAATAACCAATATTAAAATGTAATGGAAATCCACATTCCTATTGTACATTAGGGTGGTCTAAAAGTAAATTAGCCTTTATGTATTGCACATCACCCCACAATATCTCAAAAGAAAATTTATACATGCTTTTTCCTACATAGCGTAGTAACAAAAAGTCCTTGTGCAAGAGTTACAGAAATTAACTACGTAAGAAGTCTTAATTATCAGTATAAATTCTCTACTTGCTTGATAAACAAATTTTTATGATGATTCTCCAGACATTTAGAGTTGTTCTACACTAGCATGATATACCATTTGACAAATACTGTACACCATTAGATTTAAAAACATCATACTGTAAACAGAAGGTTTTAAACTTACAGCTTATAAAGCTGCTTCATACCTCCACAGCATGTGGTATATGCTCATTTTCATCCATCTAAAAATACCACATTTGTAAAAATCTAATCTCTGGAAACATGACTAGATGGCCTTAAAATAGTCAGTTTGCTGATGGATTTATAACTTTATCTGCATTTCACAATTACACTCAAAAGCGTATTTTAAAAAGAGTAGGTTCATGCCCCTTCCGTAAATAGGCATATGCAACAGGCTTTGAATTAAGTTCATACCAGACCGCAGCTCACATAACCAATAAATATGTTGTTCTATAAGCAGCAGAACTAAAGGAATCTGTGTTTTGACAGTTTCATACACCAGGCCTCCTGAAGAGCCTCACAAACTCCTGCTATTACCCAGACAATCACACCGTGTGCTACCCGGCCAGTCAGTGCTGCCCCATGGAATGAACCACAAACTACCCCAGAGACTCCTCCCATTTTCTGAGGGAGTGGCATGACTTTGCTCTTCTTAACCCCCTCAGCCACTAATCCTTACGAACACCTGCAGGAATTCCTTATCTTTGAGCACATTAATACTGTGGAATGTGGCTGATGTTTAACAGAACCAAGTGTTCTATTCTGAGAGGAATGGAGTGACAGACAATGCCAAATTGCACATTAGGAAAAGTTTCTTCACCTGGAGGGTAGCTGGGCACTGGAACAGGCTCCCCAGGGAAATGGTCATAGCACCAAGCCTGCTGGAGGAGGCATCTTGGATGATGCTGTTAATCCTGTGGTTTAGTTTTAGGTACTCCTGTGACAAGCAGGGAGTTAAGACTTGATGACCCTTCTGGGCCCCTTCAACCTTGAGATATTCTATGATTTTATGAATCCAAACTATGGATTTTGTTTCTTAGGAAAACCTCAGTAATGCTTAGACAGGTGACGTACACCTACTCAGGATGCCTGAGCTCCCACACAGCTCATGCTACCCAGGGAAAGTTTGTGACTGACCCACCTTTTAGGTTTTATCATATAAACTCTGGCTTCCACTGGCAAGTGCTGAAATCAGACAGAAGTCACTCTAGCTGTAGCTGTTAATGTGCCCACAGTACACAAACAGATTATTTCAGTTTCTTTTTCCTCTCAACCTGTTAATACTCTTACATTCAGGCAGTGCAAGTTAAGATCTAGTGAAATGGCTCGACCTGTCAGCAGAGCAAAACACCTACGTGTTAACGCTGCAACAGCACCAGAGCCAGGCAAGCCACTTCACAAGGGAAAAGGATGGTTCTTTATATGCACTTCCTAGTTACAGATAAGCACTGTATTCCAGTCTAAGCAGTTCTATTCTTAATAAACAATTGGCTTTTTAATTTTCAAGGCAGTAATACTGAGATTTTAATCAATTCTTAAATAGGACACATTCGTAAAAATAAAGAGTTATTTGAACTGCATTGTGCTGGTGACTAATATGTCTGTTCCTCGATCTGTCTACTTTTGAAGTTACAAAAATATACAGTAAAAGAAGCTCCGGATGATGATATTTAGCTGTCTTGAAATTTCCTTTATGTTCTGCCAACTTCAATTCTGATTTGGACTAGAATGGTAACTGGTAAACAATAATCTGGCATGCACTCATCAACAGAAAAACAAACAGTATCTTTTAAAAAGTACAATATACCAAATAAATTTCCATTTCACAGTGGAAGACTTTAGCTTCTAGTCCAATGTACTTGCTTTATTTTGTTGCTGACTGCAAAATGGCATAAAAATACTCTATTACACGTTAGGCTTTTAGCTTTAAGGGCTTTCATTTAGCTATTACTACTTCTCTCCCTTTCCCTCCATTTTAAGAGACACTGTCTGTGTGAAATCTGCTCAATTTCAAACAAGTAGGGTAGAATAGTTTCACAGGTTAAAGAAGCTGGAATTCTTGTTTGCTTTAATGGATTTGAAAATTATTTCATGTTATTCTTACTATTTCAAAAATACCCTGACCATGGGGTAAAACATACAACAGACTAGATGGGAAACACAGTGACCTTGGAGGACTACAGTGACATTGAATGTGACAATAGTGTCTCAAGCAAGAGACAAAAAGTAAAGGGAAAAAAAGGATATTACATAGATTTCTTTTTTATAATATCAGCTATCACTTACCAAAACATTTTTAGCAAAAATGTATTTTTAAATACATACAGGTAGTCAAAAATGAAAAAAGTATGTATTGTTTTAAACTTATGATCCTTAGCTTCTAATTAATAGTATCTTTGTTATTTTAGGAGCCTCATGGGTATTTAGAGGGCTAAACTGCAATAAAACCAAGATACATAAATGAAATCTACTAAGGTAGTCTTGGTCAATAAAAACTAATTGCATCAAAAAATAGCCACAGATGATGGACAACCCTTGCCAGTGGGCAGGAGAGCACATCCTACAGCCTCTAGCACGCAGGAAAGGCTGTCATCCATCCCTCTTCCCCAGCTCATGTCTCCTCCAACCCCAGCCCTCTTGCCCACCAACAAGAAGGGATTTGACAGTAATATTTCAACAGCCATATGGCTGTGCCAGGCAAGCTCGGCCTTGCTGCCTCACACTGCTGCTGTTAACCTCCTCCCTGGCTTCCCAGAACGTCTGCCAGCTGACACATTCTGCCACACTAAACACTCGTGGCAAAGTTTTCTTTCTCATATTCTCTGGGGAGAGGCACAGAGGCTCCAACAAACGTGTTACACTGTCCCAGAAGACGCTTTACCCGGGTGAGGGGAGAACTGTGAGCAGCAACACGCCTGAGGAGCCAGGCAGGGCACGGAGCAGGGCCTGCAATGCCCCAAGCACAGACCCTGCCAGGGCAGGATGCTGGTCCCCAGCGCTGGGGACACATGGCAGACACAGGCACACAGGCTGACCTCACAGCAATTCTGGAAAATACTGCAAACCACGTCCTTTAACTATACAAAAGACATCCACATTGTTTCTCAAAATGGCTGGGTAAATGAAGTTTAGTCCTAGTGCCTGCCCTGGACAGAAAGCCTTTGAAAAATCCTGTTTCATGTAAGAGGGAAAAAGCACCTCAAACATTTATAAACTACCCAGACTCTGCATATACACTGTCTGGGAACTCCATGAGTTCCCTTTTTCCTACATTATGAACCAGACTGCATATTTACAACTGTTTCCTTCATCTGACTAAAGCTTCATCTGCGATCCCCACACCTGTCTTTTCATTCTGCCCTTTGAATACCACTATAATTTATTCAATTCCTTTGCCGACAGGCCTACTTCATCTCAGAAGGGAGCATTAACTTCTCTAAAGATTGTAACATGAGGAACTAACAGTGACTAGACAATGTTTGAAATGTACACTATTTTCTGTTAGTTGCAGAATGAGTCTGCATTGCTGATGGATATAAAATTCAGACTGGAGATACGGAGATAACTTGAAAGAAAATTTCAAAGCACAATTCTGCACAAGTATGTCTCATGAGCAATTAAGAGAGTTGCTAACTTTCTCATTACTAAATGCTGTGTTATTTACATAGAAGCCTCACAGACTTGTTCTTCCCTAGGAGCATTGTGGGCAGCAGTCAAACATTCCTCTGCCCAGCCTTCACTGAGAGGGGGCTGGGGATACCCAAATATTAAACATGAACCACAAAGACAAACCAGAAGGCCCAACAAGTAGGTGTTCATTGTCCATTGAAAGCTCTTAATTAACAGGTACTGTTTTTAAAATCTATTAAGTGGAAGATGGATTTTAAAACATTTCAACTCCAGACAGGAAATTCTTAGGAATTATAAACTAGAAATGAAGGTCAGGTGCTGAACATATACATACACACTAAGCTTTCTGCACACAACTGCTGCTGTTTATCCCTGTGAAACTATTGTGCATGCAGTTAAGCACAGACATAAATACTGAACACCTACAGCAACATCCCATATGAAGGAAATGTCTGGTCTACAATAAAGACACATATTTCATAGAAATATTAAATACATAAATATATTTGTAAGAGGTCTCACTTTCTGGTTTTTTGGTTTGTTTGTTTGGTGTTTGTTTTTTTTTTTTTTTAAGTCAAACTATTTAAAATTCAACTTCAACATATTCATAGAATCATAGAATGGTCTCACTTGGAAGGGATCTTAAAGATCTTCTAATTCCAACACCCCTGCCAAGGGCAGGGACACACCTCCCACTAGACCAGGTTGCTCAGAGCCCCATTTCAACCCAGCCTTGAACACTTCTATTCATCAAAATACAGCTAACAACGCTTTCATTTTAATGTTTAAGAACTGAACGTCTAGATATTAAGGGGCAAATGGCTTTATTAAATTAAATTCTACACTGAAGTAAGTTCAAGGAGGAAAAAGACATATTTGTAACTGGCAAAAAGATCAGTTCTCAGCTATAAACAGCTCCTTTTTAGATCAGTGTCAATCTGTACAGTACAACAGACAAACAGTCTGCAAACTATTGCAAAAACAACTGGAATAAAGGCACATATGTCTATGCAAGGAAGCATGATGGATAATATAAAAATGTTAGGCTAATTCTGATCTTGTACTGTCACGCATAATCAGCTCCTTTCTATAAATACTCTTTTTATCACTGGCACTTTAATTAACGTGCCTGCAATTATAATGACAAAATTAGGTTTTTTTAAATTAGAAAAAAAATTTTTACTGGAAAATTAAGTATATCTGTTCAGCAGACAAACAACTGGATATGATCTAAAGACTGCATTGCTTAAGATATGTGAAGCAACTCTTTGATTTAGAAGACGTGAAAATACTAACAATGTCATTTCCCTTTCCCCCAAATATACCCCTAAGTGTACCAGAAGAACCACAAATAGCAACTCTTCTTATGAAAATGTTTTTCATGAAAAGTTCACTTTACCTCCTACACACATCAAGTTGACAATTGAGAATCAATTCAAAATGTAAGCACCTATGTCCTAAGGCAACCTATCAGTGCTCAGTTAACAAGTCTGTTATCTGCTTAACTTTGTTTTGGTGAGGGATGTTGGGATTTGGGTTTTTTGTTTGTTTGGGGGGGTTATTTTTTTGTTTGGTTGATTGGTTTTTGGATGGTTCTTTTAGCTGTTGTTTTGTTTTTGTTTATTTTGTTTTGTTCTGATTTACTTTCATGGGGTTTTTTTAAAGACTCATCAACAGAACAATTTGTAGTAATGTATTAATGCTTACAGAACCAATTTCCTCTTTCAAAAGACCAATTCTCAATTAAAGGCCAAAACTGGGGCTGTGTAAATTCTTACCTTCAAGTGATCAATCTCTTCAAGCTACTGTTTTGCTACCAGCTTCAACCAGACCTACCACAGAAAAGAATCAGGGAGAAGATCAAACCTGGGGGAAAGATGGCATGTGTGCCTCTCTCTCCAATAAAACCAACACCATATCAGCACTGTTGTTTGCTTCACTCTCTCTCTTTCTCCCTTTCCCCCAAAAGGAACATTAAATGTAATAAGTGAAGCAAGAGTCGCAGGATCAAAACAATTTCCTTCTCAGCAGTGTGATGTGGCACACATGAACACCTCACCAAACACCACTTTTCACAGGAAGCAGGCTAGCCGAGAATAGGCTTTGAAACTATCAGGTTCAGAAACTGTGAAACCAATGGTGAGAGAAACCTTTTGGAAACAACCATTGCATAAGACCAACAAAAATCTGCCAGATAGGTGAGGGTTCCTCCTGCAAGGCCCAGGTTGTTCTCCTTTTCTCTCAGTTATTATGATTTATTTCTTATCATTTCCCTATGAAAAGTCTCTTGAAACAGTAGCTTGCTGATGTACTAATGTACTAGAAGCGTTCTTATGTTTCCAATCACTAGAGCTGAAGAAACAAATTAAGTACTATTAACAGCCTCTTTCCATTACAAGCTGCATATCACTGTGAGTCTGGATTTTTTACTGCATCAGCCAGACTCCTATCTAAGATTTTTAAGAAATTTTGTGAATTTAAAAAAAAAAAAAAAAGTACTAAATAATAATTCCACAGAACGCTATTAGGTAGGATCTGTAGTGTCGAACATTTAACCCAACTGTATTGCTAGGTCAACAATGCAAATTTATTAGATTGATTTTGGCTGTCAAAGACCTGTTACTAGCAAAAAAGGATGAAAATCAAAACTTTAAATGTAGGTCTAAATTCTCATTTCATAGTTTCTGTGGCTTGAAATTAATGATCAATATTTAAACAACCTACAGTATGCTTCATACAGGCCAATATTCTCAACCCAAGCAAAACGAGAAAAAAATGAGAAGTCTAAGCTACTATCTATAGGTCCTAAACTCTTCTGTAGACCAGAACAGGACATCACATTTTGTTCACATCAAATTACTTCCAATAAATACCTTACACTAAGTTCTCAATCAGCTTGACAACATTTCTAAGCTACAGAGAAAAAAGAGGAAACCTCCAAGCCAGAGCAATTTGCATGTAATTCTTACATAGTACAGTTCATCATTAGATACTTCTAATTCCAAGATATTTATACACATAATTAATAAGTAAATCTGTCTAATTTTAAGAAGCATTTAGGTCTCTGGTTTTTTTACATTAGGTCACTATACTTAATTGTTTCTTTAGTGTTTCTGTTTGTTTAAAGAAGAATAAGATACCCAGTTCCTACTATTTCAGCCACAAAACAAATTCTCATGGTTTTTTAGTTCAGAAATACTTGTAGCAAATAGTAAACAGAATCACTACTACAGTAATAGTACATCTTCTCGCTACATCAAATGTTACATTAAATGAAACTAAGTCCATATGGTAAACAAACTTGGTACCAATTTACAACAGATACCCTCTAACCTCTACACAAACCATATAGCACCTGCACAGTCACTCAAAATGTGAGAAGCTGCTGCTGACAATCTGTGTCAAATTTTTCCCTTTCATGAAACTTATGCACATGGGAAAAAATCCACCCATCTGTAGATGGACTGGTAGTAGTCACTTGGTATGATCTTCTTCTTTAAAATATTTTTAACATAACACTTGATTTAACTTAGAGCAAAAAGATGGAGTTGATCTGTTGTTGTGAGAATGTACCCTGTACTAAGACAAATTATTTATCCAAGCACTAAGCAGCCACCAATTCCTCTGACTTCAACTGGAGCTATACTTACCCAAGGCTTCTAATAAACAAGCCACTTATTTACCTATCTATATTCAAAAATGTTGGCTTCTAAAGCACCCAGCCAGTACACACGCTACAGACAAATTATTAACAACATAATCAGCTTGAGCCATAGCCACTATACAAACAGTCTCAAGTGTCTGTCATAAAAGCACAGAAATAACGAGGTGCAGGTAATGTTCATGTTTACTTCCATTTAGGTTAAACTCAACAGTCTGATCTCGCCTGACAGCAACCCCAAAAACCTCTGGCTTTAGATCCAGGTCACTACAGGATGAGAGCAGCACTTTTTTCCTAAAAACGTAGCCAAGAGAGACATTACCAATTTATCCAGTTTGCTGGTGGTCTAGCTGAAGAAGCCCACAGCTTTTCCAAAAGCAGTTTAATGCCTCTAAATGCAGATCAGATGGCAGTCACAGCTATGCAAGGGAGTTTTAAGCAACTGGCTGCCTTTGGAAGACAAAACCCCAACAGTATGGTCTGAATTACCTTTTGCACTGTGTGTGCTAGAACAGTCTTAAGACTGAAGGTAACAGCTGTTACTTCAGTGGGATTGCCTTTTTTGTGTGTGTCAAAATGCTATGGTAATATTTCTGGAGGGCAACATATTTTGTTCAGAAAGCGTTTACAACAAGAAGTTGAGCCATGTCAAGTCCTAGTGACAAAGCAAGTTGCTGGAGAGACAAAGTGGCATTACTGTACCACTTGAAATAAAACAGTAATTGCACACATAGCATACAGCTTTAAGAAACCCAAGCAAGCAAGCGTCAGGGAAGGAAATGCCATGTCTACAAATATCGATAATAAATAATAATAAACAGAAGGTCTGTTCATTACATTATGCAGAACCTGGAAGAAATCATTTATCTGGTTGCCTGCTTAGTCTGTTTCAGTGCAGGCTGCAGGAAGTAATTTCCAGTACTGGAAGAAAAACCCCAAAAGAAAAAAAAAACAAGACATGCAGGTGGATGGCTTTCTGTATCTGATTTCATCAGAACTCTGAAACATCAGTGCTGGAAACCAGAATGATCAAATGAAAGACTACAAAACAGATTAAGCCTACCACAAAATAAATGAAAAAAATGCATGTATATACATGCATTACATGGAAATGAGAAAGAGGGAGTCATCCTCAGCTCCTTGAGCCACTGGTTATCAGGCTGGAAATAAAAAATCTAGTTAGCAAAAATATTTTGATTAGGCAACTTTCCCTTTGGAATAAACTAGCAAAAAGGAAGGAGTCAAATTTACTTTGTCCTTTTATAGGCAACTCTTGAAGAAATGATAGCAGTAGTCTGAACTTTCAGTATTTCTAGAAATGTCATATACTAATTATAAAGTGCAGTTAAATCTTTTCTTCTTATGCACACACAAAACCAGGTAAAACAGTTTATTACATTTCAATCTAAGAGATTAACACATTGGTATTTACTTTTATTGGCAGTGTGCCCAAATACCCCAGATCTGCAAGACTGATAGTGAAAAGGAAAATATTTCAGGCCTCAAAGAGAGCAGATCTATGGTTGCCTGGAATGTGTAAACAGCCAGAGCCTGTTTTACTTCCCACCCCCTCTCTCACCATACACACCTCCTCTACCTCACCCCTCCTAGCATTATCAAGGAGTGCTGCTCTGAAGCAAAGGAGAGAACACAAATGTAGTAACATCAAGTAACAAAATTCTTGACATTTTAAGATGCAAGAATTTGGTTCTACTGAAATAAGATGTTGCCATATAAATAGCTGTAGTCTAAAAACAAAACCAGTACTGCATAAGACCCTGAAAAAAAAAAGAAAAGAAAGATCAGTTGAGCAGGCTTCCTCTATGACAGACCTGGTAAACACAAACTAAGGGAATCCAAATGCTTCTCTACAGATTATGTGCCATTAAGGATCAGCCAGATCTGTATTCTATCAGAGAAAACACAGCCCACAGTCCTACATAAGAGAAGGGATATTTTCATAAATATCTGCTCAATGTAACCAAATTGATGTCAAAATTTAATGTTGGTATAAATTACCTCCTGTGAAAACAAGAAGTATTACTTGAATAATGATATATACACCCACAAAGCAGTAAGTCATAAAAATAGGTATCATCACATCCTAAAGAAGTTTACAATATAATTAGACGATTTTTTAAAACTCTTTAAATTTGTGGACCAATAAAGACCTTGCACAGTAAAACTGAACAATGAACAGACTTCCTTCTTTTTTTTAACCCCATAGCTCTCTATGAAAACAATCCTGTGTACCCCAGTAGCTTGCAAGCCATGATTTGAAACAACAGAATTATGGAACTGATAAATATTACTGTTGTTTTTTACCTAGTAGCTTTAGTCTTCAAAACAAAATCAAACCAAAATGTACCCGAAAAAAAAGGCAATTAAAACTGCTGACCACATGGCTGTATATGAAGGGAAGCTCGTAAAATCTGAATGAATAAAAAGGGAAAACTTGAGGGAAAAAAAAATAAATGTAGTATAGTATGGTCAAACACCGAAAGGCAGTCTCATAATGTTGTTTACAAATAAAAGGTCACACAGCTTTCCCACTTCTCCTTCTATTAATTTTACCAGATTTATGAACGCATTTGGCGAACATTCAAAAGAACACATCCATAGACTGATGAGGGTAAAATGCTGGCTCAAAGGAGACACGAGCAAATGCTCTGTCAGTAGAGTATTTGCAAACAGCTGAAATCAGTAATAAATTCAACCTAACCAAATGCAACACATACAAACAGAAATTAAAAGACTGAGGCAACTGGCAAATACATGAATGATGTTTCAGGCCACACTTTCTCACATAGGTTAGCACATTAAATAGGCTGGCAAGACATTGGCTCCGCTTGAGACACCAGAATGTACCATATGTACTTCCAAAGACAAAAAATAACAATTAAAACAATGCTAATAGCAAAAGTAGCAAAATACTTATTTAAGGCCACTACTTGTAGGATGTTTGAGTCATCAAATTAAAGAAGCCAGAAAATCTATATTTAAGGAGAGAAAAATAAATGTCATGATCCTTCTGTGTAATTTTCCTTATGTACTGCAAACATGGAGCAACCACCCCAGAGAAAAACAGTAGTTTAGAATAAAAAAGGTTGATAGATCCTCTCCACAGAGGCTATGGTACTTGCAGCCTTTACACAAGACAGGAATCCAGTGCCAATCCTGAGGTGTTGGGCTTTGTATGTGGTAGGTCACACTTGGCAGAACAGTTTTGAGACTATCCATGATCCAGACAGGCAATGAGACCATCCTGACACTGCTTGTCAGCCACTGCTCGAGTTTGTTAAGGGCACTTCACTGAAAAAGGTCAAAGGTTCCAACCATCCACTTTTAAACGTATGTCACTTTTCAGTGTATGTGTTTGCAACCAAGTCTTACACTTCATACTGGAAAATATTAAGCCCTGTAAATTTTGACATAACCAACACAACTCTTGCACATTTTGAAGAAACCAGGCTCTAAATCTCAACTTCATGTCTGTCATCCACAGAAACTTCCAAGAACATGGAGAAGATTCAGACAAGGACAGTATTCAAAACAGACTGTGGAAGTTATGCCATACAAAAACAAAAAAAAAAAAAAAAAACAATTTCTATGGGCTAGGGGCAAGGAGAGAGACAAAATCTCCACTTCGTTACAGGAACACTGCCTGTTGGGACTAAAGCTAAAATCACGCATATCATCCCTTGCTATAAAATAGGCTCAGAAATGTTTACTTCATCAGTCAAGAATCTGTGCTGCCAACATATAAGGCCTGATCCTACAAATCTTCGCACAAGCCACACACATTTTTGCAACAACAGGCCATAGCTGTAACAGGATTTGTTGAATGTTAAAAACACAAATGTATCACCAACTCTGTCCTTGCTGGACAGTCCTTGCTGGAGTTACCTGGGTACCATGGAGCTGTCAGAAAAAAAAGACTGTAGAGCACAGAAAATATGCATTAAAATGAAAACCTCAAACTCCACTGCAAATCCCAAAAGGTTTTTTACTGGGGGGGGGGGGGGGGG
>VZTR01025232.1:18197-42121 GCA_013400775.1 Chaetops frenatus
AGGGAGGGCGGGGGGAGGGGGGGAAGGGGGGAAAACCCGGCAGGGTCCGGCTGCAGCCCCAGCACGGCCCCTAGGCCCTGGGGCCCAGAGCGGCCGGCCTGGGCCATGCCGGAGTTACCTTCCACGTGGGCGGAAGTCGAAGAGGGCTTCCAACTTCCCGCTCCTAAAAAATGTAAGCTTCGCAAAGACGCCTCTAATTTCAAGTGGCTACATGAAGTGCCCATCTTAAAATTAGCCAATCCGTGGGCTCCTCACCTCTGCTGGAAACTGTCCCGGCGGAAGTAGGAAAACAAAGAACCCCCCCCAGGGAGGAGAAAAAAAAAAAGTTGTTGTCCTTTAAACCACAACAATCTTATACAATCTTTTTGTGAGGTATTTGAGGTTCTTGTGGGAAAATTAAACCCTAAACTCATCATATGTCCATTTTAAAAACAGTTTTGGTTTTGATAGCTAATATATTTCAAATTTCATTTAAACAGTTTATGAGATGCCTGTATGATAAAACGTCTTTATTCTTTGGAGATTTTTCTTCTCTCAAACCTATTAAAATTTCTAGTATCAAGCATTTCCAGTCCCTGAGCCAAAATTCATAAATCTTTTGATTCAATTTTTTACAGAAACAAACAGCCATTGTGCCTGATGAATTGATGTTGAGTGTGTTATATTAAATTCCTAGATTTCCCAGTTGTTCTATAGGCTTCTTCACTTTGAAAAATTGTCCGATTTTACTTATTGTGTGATGCAGTACATGATGAATACACTAATTGTTGTTAGAATATTAAATCATCTGTTCTTCAGATTCAAAGCTGCTACCACTATGAAGAGCTGCTCCTCCACTTCTCGAGTTACTGAAAGTAATAAACCTGTGCCTTTCCTTTTCAAAAGTAATTGAACCAATTTAAATATGAAACTCTAGATTATCTCTACACTCTCTTAATTTCTCCCACGCTACTTCTTCCCCTCTCCTTGTAGTTGCCAGTAGCTTCACTGTCTTTTGTTTTCAGTATAACAGCCTCTATTTTTTCTTAATTTTATCTTGTCTGAATGCCAGCTCTTTTTCTTGTTCTTTCTTCTTGATCCTGTTTTGGCTGCTATGTTTTCCATTGCTGGGGTTCCACATGATCAACTCTTCTTCAATCTATACCCTGTATATGTTTTCCATCATGTTTTGCAGTACAAACACATTTGCTTTCCAAAGTACATGGATCTTTCTTTGTCTCAG
The DNA here is from genome assembly GCA_013400775.1 of Chaetops frenatus. Taxonomy (NCBI): domain Eukaryota; kingdom Metazoa; phylum Chordata; class Aves; order Passeriformes; family Picathartidae; genus Chaetops; species Chaetops frenatus. The sequence continues at coordinate 19,420 of VZTR01025232.1, forward strand.
TTCTTTAAGATCTCTTTCAACCCCACTTTCATGTTTGCTTTTCCCTTATTTTCCTGCTCATCCTCTGCACCATGTCTTTTTTTTCCCCCCTGCATTTCTTCCTCCCTTGTGGCTTCAGCACATTTTGGTTGGACCTAAAAGAGGATGTTTGCCAAGAGGTAGGTTTGCTACTCCAGCTTCCAATCCCTATGTCAAATGAAGGAGCTTGGTGTTTGTTTGTTTTTTTTTTTTTTAATTTCTGGCGTTGCTCCATATGAGAGTCTGGTTATCAACCAAAGAGTTTTAAATACATTTCTGAATTTTGCAGGGGCTAATTTACAAACCCTCCCTCTCCCACCCCTCCTTTTTATTTCTTGGTGCTAATTTGTCACTTTCTTGTGTGGGAATTACTTCAAAATAAAGTTAAAAAACCCCATCAGATAAAAATTTTCCTGAATCTGATTGAAGGAAGCAAGGAATTTTCCTCCAGAGACAGTAATGACATCAATAACGTGGATATTTAATTGCTGCTACAGTGTTACTACAATGGTACTCCAGTGCAGTCACAGGCTCCAGGTGTAGTAGTTGTGGTATTGCAGTGTTTGTTCTGAAGACCACATAGATGATGTGAGGATACAAGCATTTTCATGCTCTGAAATTCTACCTAAAAATGGCACTGAAATTCCAGCCACATTTCTACATGAGCAAAACACTGCCTTCATGAAAAAAACAGATAAGGGAAAAACAAGTGTAACAAATTCATAATTCAGATTAATTCATCAAAAATCTTTATTGCACTCAACAAATAATGACAGCTACCTATCCCAGGGGCTGAACTTTGTTACTATTATTCTTTATAAGTGTCTATGTAGAAAACCAATTTTATCAGCACTTCCCAAAGAGCTATACGTTTTCCTTGTAGCTGTAAAAGCCTTTCACTCTAAGGACAGAAAGATTTAGTCACATTGTGTGCACTGCTGTTGTGCAGATTTCAGTTTCCTCTTGGCTTGTTTGAAGAAAACAGAAGGTGTCATTTACCTTCTCTGTCTGCTATCACTCAGCCAAGTGACTGTTTAAGCAGCTGGACAAAACCAGAAGATGCTGGCTTGGCTGGAACAAGGGAAGCAGTAGCCCAAATAGTAAAGGAATCCAGGGACATTGAAATGAGGCGGTGGTATTAGGCAAGATTAGGCCATTTCTGGTATTAGGAATTAGTATCTGTAGTGGGCTTTGCAAGTGATGGCCCGATGGATTAAAAGTTGAAATTCATCATTAAATTTCATTTGAACTGGCAGAGTAACACCAGATGACAGAGAAAGCCTCACTTTAAAATAACCTCACTTTATACTGATGAAGGTGTAAACAGAAATTTTAGCTGTACAGAAATCTGGGAAAAAGTTGGGTTCATGGAGGCTACTCAGTAGAATCCTGCAATACTGGCTGTTTCTTCTAGTAAATATCCTCCCTTTCCCCCTGCTTTCTATAGCTAAAATACCTATCCAATCAATCCCTGGTGAAAAGACATCTAAAACAAGAAGGGACTTTAGGAATAATAATAAAAAAAAATCTTTTACAAAAAAGACAGCAAGTCTTTTGCTGTGTAGTTCATTCTGGTGGTGACTCTTCCAGAAAGAAGCACAAGAAAGATGAACACAGTATTGTCAGTCCTGTACATTAAAACAGTTTTAGGATGGGCACGAGGAGAGTTTTGTATTTTATCCTGCTCTGTTGACATCTAGACTTTTGGTTTACTCCCAGCATATGTTCTCAAGATCCTATCTGCAGTTGTTATTTTGAATACTCTCATCTTTCACTGTAAAAAACGTTATGCTGAGACCTGTGTATGATCCCAGCCTTAAAGAACTAGTGTTGAAAATGCTGTGGTAAACATTATCTGGTTGCAAGTTTCCTTACACCTTTGACGGCAATAACAAAGTTGAACTTTAAATGTAGTTATGTAGCTAACTGAGGGCATATTTAGAACACCCACATATCTGTTGAATTATCCAAACACTGTGGAGATCTATTTAAATAAATCCTAAACTGTGTTATATTTTTTAATAGAATTGAATAGCTTAAAATGCAGACTAGTCTACTGAGGCTGATGGTTAATGTGCCTCTGTCATGTTTAACATTTCAAGGATCGTATTTCAAAGAGAGTTTATTTTTAAATTGTGTTTCAGTCTGCAGTTTAGAAAAAGAATCAGCAAATGAGGCTAAGTAAATGTGATCACTTTTATCCTGTCAGTTTTAATTTTCCAAACAATATTTGGAATAATTTCATATTCTGTTTAAATTAAATACTTTAATTTCCCTCAGTAAGAACATAGCACAGCATTTGAATACACACATTGCCTCCTTTTCCTCACTGTACTGCTGGTGCCTGCTTGCTTCACAAAGTCGTGTCTGAGCATAAAGCTGACTGTGCCTGTGAGCAGATTTTTCCTTTTGGTTCCTCCACAGTGAGGGTTGGAGAGGCAATAATAGCTGTGACTACTGCAACTCATTCCTGCAGGAACTTTAATTTTGAAAGCAGAAATGGAAGTCACGGATTCTCTTTGTTACCTGCAAGACAGATTACTATAGGCGCTTGTTCAATAAAATAATAGAATCAATTGCATAAATTTCAGTGTCTTGAATTCCTTTGAAAAATGAAAGTAATTAGATTATGCATACTATAATTTCCATAGGTAAAGCTGACATAATTGTTGTCTCCATTTAGGAAGCCATCTTCCTTTTATGATGTATATACAGTTTAGTTAGTGTGTGTCATGGTGGTGACTGTCATGCTTGGAGATTGTTTTTTGTTCTTCTGTTGAAAGAAGAAACCAATGTAGCTTTTTAAAATTTTGTCTTTTTTTTTTNNNNTTTTTTTTTTTTTTTTTTTTTTTTTTTTTTTGGTGCTACCTAAAGTGAGGCTGTCGAAAGAGAAGTAAAACCAGACAAATTTTGTTTCTGTGTTTAGTCAATCAATAGATCTAAGGAAGCTATCTTAACAGAAAATCACACTTGACTTGTAGGGTCGTGCTTCTCGTGTAGTCAGCACTTTATTGAGTAACGCTGTGGCACAGCTCCCAAAGGTGCAGTCGTGGGGAAACTTCTTGGGCGTTTCTTAGATCTAGCAGCAGGAGCAGCTCTTTCACCCAATATCTCAGGCTTGTCCAAATCCCATTTAGCGTTAAATGCAGTTCATGTCTAACAGGGAAGGAGATCTTGTTTCAGAGTATGATAAATGTCTTTAAGATGTGTTTGCCATATCTGTAGAAAAGAAACAATTCAAACTTGGTGTTAGGGCACTATAAAATGAATGGCGTTGCCATCTTCTGCAGGCTGGCTGCAGGGAAGGATGTTGTTTACATGGGAATATTTATGTCTTGTGTTTTCTTTTGCTGCTGGTAGTATTTTCTGATGATAATTTTTTTTCTCTTTCTTCTTTTGCTTTTCTATAAATTAGATAGTTTTAGAAGTTGAGTTTCTGTTTTTCCACACACTCTATGGCCTGTACAATATTGAGAGATGGACAAACAGGGTTTATCTGATTTTTACTTGCATGAACATAAACTGGAACATCTGGTTTGTACTTAAATGAACTAATTCATTTGTGACTAAGATTCACTGAATTAGTTAGTTTAGATAGATTTAGTATTGTTTAAAAGATCCAAGTATTAAAAAAGGAGGCAATCAGTAAATACAGTAGTGTTTAAGGTATAACTATATTCCAAAATGTCGTGGGTTTGTGTCATCAGTGTGTACCAGACAAATCTTGTGTCTATCACAGTAAATGTTAAAAAGTTCCTCATGACAAGTTGCTGGTGATCTACCTGGGATTATGCAAATATTTTTTCATTGGTTGCTTGATTTGTTGGTTAGTTTTCGAGGTTTTTTAGTATATTGGTAAAAACCTTCAAAGGTACCACTGAGAATTAATGCCTCTCATACCAATATCTGGGTATTCACTGCAAATTTTTAAACTCCATTATTAACTAATAAAATATTTACTCAAAGCACACCCGGGCCTTGTATTGTTCTTGAGAGCATTTCCAAACAACTCTGCAATAAATTATCCCATGAGTTTGAAATTTTTCACTTCTAGATCACAGCTGAGTTAGGCTGTGAATGAAGTTAGGACTGAATGAAACTGGAGCACAAACTGGACTGCTTGTCATGTGAAGTATTTTGATTGCTCTTTGCAAGCAAAATTTAACCAAGTAAGAGGGTGTCTTGCTTATGGAAACTGTTAGGATATTCCTGGGTTTGTTTTAACTCTTCTTTGATATTGTTTATGTATTAGCTATGGAAGAAATTTGTTTAGAGAATAAGCCTACAACTTGTAGTCTGAGGTCTGGTCTGTACTTCATGTAGTTTTGTATGAAGTTTATAAAACCTCACCATGTAGACAGTAATAATTGCCTTTGCTTATATATCAAAACTTACTTGAGATGCTGGTATATTTTATACCAACAAGACACATGATCTTACTTTAAAGAGGCATTTAAGGTAAAGGGAGATTTTTTTTCCAATGGACTTCCAGAGTCTTCTCCTCTCTAATAACCTAAAGATATAATACTTGCAGAACTCACAAGACATCTTCCATTTGTTCTCTTCCACATCATTCAGGGAAAGTAACAGATAACTGTAGCAAGGGCCATAAAATTATATAGCTTGTAAGCTATGCTGGATAGACCCTCCTTTCTCAAGAAATTTCTCAGAAAAATATTTACAAACTCCAAACCTTAATTATATTACCCCAAGCATTACTGCCATGACAATTAAGAGAGGGCAAGCACATCAATTATAAACCAGAAGAAAGGAGAATCTGTACTAACACAGAATTTCTACGTGGAAAGCTGCCTGTATCAGCTCTTGCTCTGTGGGAGCCACTTCCCTCAGGCAAAGAATGGCCCTCATGTTCATCAGAATGCATGATCATGTGCTTAATTACTCCTTTAACTGGACACAGCAACAACAGCTTTGTACATTATTTTCTCCCAACAATACTTGCCAAAACCACGTGAAGTCATCTTTAGTGGGAAGCTAAGGGGCTTTGTTATCATACAGTTGCTGTAGTTAAGTAGTTCTTAACTACAAGTTAAGTTTTTACAGTTTGTAATGGAAGTTTGTATATAGAGTACTGCATTCAGTACAAAATATGATGTGGATTATACACAGTCAGAAGATTTTCTCACAGTGTATCTAGTGTTGTTTTTTGTGAAGCAAATGAGAACTGTGGGGATGGTCACAATTCAGATTTTTTTTAGCTCAGCCGTTTTACTTCTCACTGTTTTCTCCTTTCTTTCTGCTATGTGGGAAAAGATGGCAATCAGATTTGGTGTCCTGGATGGATGACATTAGGTTTGGCTGCGGGCTGGAAGCAGCCATCTCTGGATACATTCATTCTAATAAGTTGGAAAATCACTGTAGTTTCCTTTGGTAGTAAATTGAGTAGTCTTCATGAAAAAAGACATCTGCATAAAATCCCTTATCCACACATTCCTTCCCAGTATACTTATTTTATTTATTATGCTTTAGCCATACCTATGATAGCTTTCAGTGAGCTAATTATGCATGGAAAAGATAGAGCTCTGTGCAGGTTAGTTAAACATGTTTTTTTTCTTTCTTTATAGTCTGTGCTGAGCTGAAGGTTTTGGTGCCTGAAATGGTGCCAAAGCTAGTTTTGCTTAAGCCTGATACCTCTGTGTCCTTTTTGACTTTTTTAGTCTTTTTATCTCTGTCATAGAGAAGAGATGGAAGGAAAGGATCTGTGGCAAAAGACTTTGTCATGCCCAAACTTTGAGACTGCATACAGAGAGAATCTGTTTACTAGTCCTTTAAGGCTCTAGCTAAAAGGAACATGCTTAGCTGCATCATTATAAGCTAAAAGAGTTCTGTGATCCAAAATTAATTGAAAATTGCTGGTGTTGAAGCTTCAGATATTAAGATATCAGTATAACGTGCTTTAAAGTTTGTTGCAGTCCTGTGAGAGAGAAAGTAATGGGTTTTTGAGAGATGTTGATGTGCAGGTCTGTTTAAGGAGCAAGTCTGTGTTTAGATGTTTCTTGTTAAGCAATACTGAACTGCACATTTTTACAATAAATCATAGTTATTCTTTTATCTATTCTTTTAAATAGGTAATTCATTCCTGTTTTTAAACAATAGAGAGAAATCTGCATAGAGAAATCTTTGCATTTTAGGTAAGGTTGTTAAATACATGAAAGAATGGCCAACGTGCATTTCCATAAGGAGGGACAGCATACATGAAAAGATAAGTGTAAGTGAGAGTATATGTCTGCTAAATATATGTCAGCTTGCTGCAAGAATTTAAAAGAAACTCAAATGAAGCTTATTCTTGACTTAGTGGTGTTTGAGAGCTGTGCATTTCCACACTGACTAATTGGAAATACTGGTCATGCAACTCAGGGTAGCAGTTGTAGCACTGTAGATGAAGGATACTCAGAGGCTGGAGACTCTCACTGTGTGATTGTCCCCAACTTGGAATTCCAACATCTCCCAGCCTAGGCAAGAGGAACAGACAAGACAGCATGCTAATGACCTTCTTGAGTTATTCGGCTGCCTTAATATTTCATTGATGCAGCCAGCATGCTGTTTTGTTCTGATGCAGCTCTGCTGTGCTTATGTTTGTGATATCCATGCAGGCAACAAATACATGCCAAAACACAAGAGTGAATGTGGGAATAACTTAAGTAATGCATGACTTGCACTTCTGTAACCATAGAGTAGCTTTTCATGTTTTTCTTTAGCAAACCCCACTATTTACATATTTTGATGCCTTTCTGTAAGGCTTGTTTTTTTTCCCCCTGAAATAAATCAAAAAGGATGAATTCTCCAGTCCCATTCCCACCAGTACAAAGTGGCATGATTACTTGTCCTCTTACTCTTCCCTCAGCCCCTGCTGGTGGCCAGTTGGAGACAAGATATTGGGCTGTGAGGTCTTGTTGGTCTGAACCAATGTAACTGTTATGATCCTGACAGGTGCTACTTATCCACACTAATAAAAATTGTCTTTATTGTGAATGTTTTTCTCAGAAAAGCAGTGCGAATATCTGAGAGCTTGACTGTATCAATTCTGCTCCTCCATGTATTCATTATAGTCCTTACTTCCTCAGGGAAAGATCAGATTGGTGGACTTTTGTATGGAGTAATTTCCACGTTCCCATTTTTCATGTGTCTAGAAAGTTTACATTCATGTATCAGGATTCCAGAGGCAGACTGAATTCAGAGGCACTTCCCTGGGCTGTGATAAAGCTCTACCTGGAAATGCCATGTTAGTCCAGATGATGACAAATGGGATAAATCCATCACAGGTACAAATAAATTTAGAGCAGATTTTGGGGGAGACCATTTATTGTGCATCATTTCCTGAACAGTCAGTATAATTTTCCAAGGTGAAATTGTGTCCTGTGTGTCCAGTTCAATGGTGATTTTTCATTGTTTGCTCTGAGTTAATGAGAAGAAAGACACCTTTGAAACAGCTTTATTTTGGCTGTGAAAATATTGAGAAGGAGTTAGTAAGTTTTTCCCTTGTCAGGCTCTTGTCAGGCTGTTTCTCTGAGCAGAAAAAAACCCAAACAAGGTCAATGGGAAGAATCTATAGGTCAGATAGATGAGGAATTGTTTTCATGTAGCTATAGTACAGAAATATCTTGGTGGATAATATTGACCTCCTAAAAGATGATGATGTTTTTTTCTCAGTGTGTTTCTTGATGGTGAAGCAGTCAGTGATTTTATTCTTTGTTATATATAATGTCTATGACTAGCAAACTCTAAACAACTGCAAAAGTAAGTCGAATGTGTTTCTAATTTTGTTCTTCTAATTTGCTGAAATATGAGAGCTTATTGTCTGGAAAAAAAAAAAAGTGGTTGAAGTGAAGGAGGTGTTTTACTGGAGTTCTCCAGCATATTCGTAATTGTTTAGATGGTCAGAGATTTTATGAGGGTAATCATTTAATGATGAGATATTTTTCTTTAGGAAGTAGAAGGCACTGCTTGGTCCAAGTTCCCTCTTGAACTTAGGTTAATCACGTTATATAGAGAACTATTATTCTCAGCATGTACTTAAAATTAGATTTGTTTTATCTTTGTTAGGCTTGAATTAAGACTTTTTACCTTTTTTGCCTCTACTCAGAAATTATTTGTAAACCTTGCCTCGCTGAATAATTTTCTCTGTGTATCTGCTGTCTGTTAGCAAACAGACTGATTTTTTGTCGTTCTTAATTGTTCAAGTAAATTAGGGCATGGAGATTCTTTCATTATCTTACTGAGAAACAGCTTTCCAAGTTTTCTTATTGTTTCTTATCAGTCTACATTTTACATCTTTCCAGATTATCAACATCTATAAAGTGTGGGCAGTGTAAGAGAGACACTATTACAATGATGGGTTTGTTAATATTGTATGCAATACAAACCCATTTTCCTCCTTCTCAAGAGAGTACTCCTTAATGTTGCCTGGCCCTGCTGTTCTTTGTTTTCTGATTGTTTCCCTCCTGTACATGGGGTTTTTTGTTTTAAAGTAAAAATAAAGCAAACAAAAGAAACAACATCTGAGACTAATTGATGGAGAAGCCATGTTCTGATTGCATGTGGACACTTTCTACCCACATTACCAACACTTTTTAATAATGATTATTTATGGTGATGCAAGCTAACCTGGTTTTCATTCATTTGAATTGACTAAAAACATTGCCATTGCCTGTAAGCTAGGAAAGCAATAAGTAAGAACAAGGGAATATTCCTTAACTTTTATGGGACAGTTGCTTTTTAATTCAAGTATAAAAGTATTAACTTGGGAAATGTTGGCTAGACAAGGCCTGTAATCATACATAAAGCAAGAAGGAGAAAATACCAAATTTTAAAATAACTAAATATGTTAGCATTAATTGTTCTGTCCATTAAGTGAGACTTGCATTTTCTGTGAAAAGAGAGCATGTAATCCTGCAGGTTGATTGTCTGTTACACTACATGTGCACAAGGAAAGGATGAGTAGCATATTCATTCATGGATGTTCTGTATGCTTCAAGTGGTGATATTTTTTTAAGTATTTTATAGGAAGGCAACATGTATGACATTTCTTGCACATAACTGGACACTGCTACCTGTTTTCAGACTTTTGCTGAAAGGAAGACTTAAATCACAAATATTACTCAAGTACTTCAAAATTATTATTAAGGAGATAGACAATATTTTTGGCTCAAATATGTACTCAAGTTTCAAATAATTATTAAAAAGCCCTCCAACACAAAACCGCAAACTTCGAGGTGAACTTTCTTCAATGCAGTTCAAAGATATAGGCACTGGATCAAAAAATGTTCTATAAATTAAGTTGCTAAAACTGGGAAGTAAATTATGGGAATGCCTAGAAAATTTTCACTTGAGAGGTCATCAGTACTCTCAGAGGGATTCTTATTTTCATCATCTCTCTGGGAAAATAGATATGTACTGGGATGAGCCAGCAGTGTGGCCAAGAAGGCCAACAACATCCCATCTGGTATCAGTAACAGCATGGCCAGCAGGATCAGGGATGTCATTGTGCCCCTGTACTGGGCACTGGTGAGGCTGCACCTCGAGTGCTGTGTCCAGTTCTGGGCCCCTCACTACAGGGAAAACATTGAGGTGCTGGAGCGTGTCCAGAGAAAGGCAAAAGAGCTGAGGAAGGATCTAGAACACAAATCGTATCAGGAGCACCTGAGGGAACTGCAGGTGTTTAGCCTGAAGAAAAGAAGTGTGTGTGAATTAATCTCCTTTTATGTATTTGAGAAAAAAATATATTGATTTTGGAGTCTGCAAAGAGTAAAGAAATAGTTATAATCTGTTAGAGTAATCAAAAGCAGCCCATGGAGTTAGTTGCAAATATTTTACAATAGATTTAAAGTGTTAATGCATTATGCTTTCTGCAATTACTGAAGAGAGAACTTTATTCTTTTGGGAAAAGAAAGAGATAATGAAATCGCTTTGAAACAGTTGTTGGTTTAGATGAGAAATGAAGGAGGACACATTAGATAAAAACAACTTATATTTTTGTTTCTGAAATGAGAAAATAGTTTTCAATAAATGTTAGGAAAATTAATAAATTATAGTCCATATCTCACCAAGACCAGATTTGACCAACTCATTTTTGGCTGCATAAAGCCTTTGTGTATTCTGGAAAGAAGAAAAGTACTCACTTAGTGAGCAAAATGCAGTGTTGGAATAGCAAACAAGGTGGCACTCTAGGCAGTTATTGGCTTTTTAATCTGCAGAGTTGGATATTTGGTATATTCTCTGTTTTCTGAAGTCTTCTAAGATGCAGTCTAAAAGCTGAAAATTCATAGATCTGGGTAAGAGCACAGTGAGTTTGTCAGGGGGGAGTGTACTTCTGGGGCTATTCCTGTCTTCCAGGTCAGGAAACTGAGGAGGTTGGTAGCAAGAGTGGAGGTACCGAAGTATTTATTGAAGTGTTTCAAGTATATATTGAAATGTTTACATGACTGAACTAATGTATGATTACAGAATGTGCAATTGGATTGTATTAATATTGTATGTTTGTATTCCAACAATGGCAGTGCCTGTGCCATAGCAGCACTTGTCTCTGCAACGTAAGGAACACAAACAGGGATTTTCTTGGTCTTTTTTTGTCGGTTCATGTTGGTTTCTAGAAGTACTTTGTAAAGTACGTTCTGCACTGTCTGAACTGGACTTCTCCCTTTCAGCTGTTAAATGGTTGCACTGAGTCTCGTGTAGGTACCATGATTCCCTCACGTGCTTCCTAACCAGTTGGTGGGGGAGCATTAATGTTGTTATAAGTAATAGGGAGGCGAAAAAGATCAAAGAGGACAACGGAGTAAAAAGAATAGGCTGTTTATCAGTAATTGTGTACTTTGCCTTTTATAAGCTGTGCTATTTTAAAACTGAATGTAATTATAAGAATAACTCAGAGGGGAAAGAGTAAATGTTTTGCTTGCTTTTGCTGATAAAGGTTTGCTGTGTTCAGTATTTCCTAGAGTCCAGATCCTAGTTTGAGGGGGAAAAGATGACTTTTCATTTATACTAGCTTCATAATAGAAGACCTGTGGCAGTCCTAGATAATAGCAAGCCCATGCTTTAGTGCTAGCAGATGTGTGAGACTCTCTGAATGATGAAGAGGTAAAAGTTAACTACTGTTTTTCATTGTTTTGCTTGCAGTAAGGACCACCAGAAACTCCAGAGAGCTGTGTTTTTAGAAATGAAGCACAAGGTACTTTCTGAAAACAAAACTTCCTTTTGAAATCCCACCTTGGGAAAACAAAACATTAGGTCTATTTGATAAAAATACTCTAAAGTCACCAATAGGTGAAAAAAATATGTAATGCCTCAGGTGGTTAAAATAGCTCCATTTTTTTGGTTAACAAGCATAAATATAACTTTGAGTGTACATAATTTTCCTATTAGTTTGAGGACCAGGAAATTTTGCACATATAGTCTGACAGTATTCTGATGTTCTTTCCTTTACTAAGTGAGGATTTGACCCTTCAGTCTGCAAGTCGTCTTATATAAATAACTTTAAATGTAGATTTTATTGTAAGGAAGACTGACTCCTCTCAAATGTTCATAATAGTTTAGTTTAGCTACTTGACATTGGTGAAAAACTCATTGAATCAAAACCTCTAGAATATCTGGAAAAAAATCCTATTAGATCATCAAATCTGGTTTTCTGCTGTTTTGCAGAGAGTGTATATTGATATTAAACTGTTGCTCATCTTGATCTTATCCAAAAGGTTGGGTTGATCTAAACATAATAACTTAAATTTTGAAGGTTTCACTGGGGTATGAACACATCATTCTGACCATCTGTAATAATTTAATTACAGGGAGCTTTATGAATCACAGGTAAGTGTCTTCCAAGAAAATTATGGGTGAATATTATTGTACTGGATGTGAAAATGAAAAGGTCATTTGAGAAGATAAATGCCTTTTTTTCAGTCTTGATTTTGTTAGCTACATTTACAAACCATAAAAGTAGTGTTTATTCAAGCAAATATTATGACAAAAGCACAATGGCATTTTGGTATTAGGTAAGAAAGGGAAAAGTGTGTTTTATATGCAATAAGATCTCATATTTGCTAACAGAGGAAATGCATGGATTCTAGTCAGTTCCAAATGCTACCTTTCATTCCACTTTGTTAAGTTAGGCAGTAAATGCATTAACTAATCAATTAATTGCAATATCAAGGCCCACTGGTTGATACCTTTTGCTTGCCTTTACCTCTTTTGTGTGGAAGGAGGCTGTGCTATAGCTGTGAAAGACATCTGTGTTGTAATAAGTTGTAAAATGTAGTGGTGCATACGTAACCTTATATTCCGTGGTGAAAAGCATGTGCTTGTCTCGCTCTCATGTTGCTATGTACTGCCCTTTTTGGGACATAATTTCAAGCTGGCTGAGATCCAGGCTTACTAAGTGTCAGTCACAAGTGTGAAGCTGATGTTAAACCATTGGTATCAGCCATGGGTTTTTTCTGAGGGTTTTTTTTACTCTTGGAGAAAGAAAAGGAAGGCCATACCCAGGGATATTGTCAGTGTTGTAATATGGGCATTTAGATAAAATGTAACATCTGGCTGATTACCAAGGAGTTCGTTGTGCAGGTGCAGGATTATTTTAGCACTGCAATTATGCCAGGTTTTATTATTATTTTTATACTCCATTTAATTATAAAACAGGAACGTTTGTGAGAACCTCACTGAATTAATTTTGTGGGAGAACATGGATTTATAGGATAGTTTGCAGGTTCTGCTCATTTTTACTCTGTGTTGTGTATAGTGTTGCAGCATTACTATTGCGTGGTGGTTTTAATTAAAAAAGAAAAAACAACTTTATTTTTCAGTATGTCTGTAAGAAATCCTTTAAAATAGTGTAAATGGAAACTTTTTGAGCTTCCATTTCTGTATGTATAGTAACAGATCTTTCACTGACCTTCCCTAAAAGCAGAGTGCTGCCACAAGCTGTGCCTGAGCTTCTGTATGGCCTCGTCATCTTCTACAGTAAAGGACACAATTATTTCTGATACAGAGTGGCAGAATCTTGCCACTAGAAATGAAACCAGCATCATCTCCTCTTTGCTTGCTGAGATATTCCCTTTGACATAGATCTTTACACTTTAGCTGCAGCAGAGAAATGACAAAGGCTACAGCAGGAGGAAATGTCCCTCAACAGCTTTGGAGCAAACCTGGGCTTATGACACGGGTTTAAAAGTTGAGGTCAGAACTGAAGGGCTCTGTTTCACATATACACACACACTCTCTCAAGAATGTGGTGACTGGGTGCTTTGCTGAGCTACACATGTTCTAAAACCTGTAGGGGAGGGAGAAGCAGCAGCAGCTCTATCAGTGCTAAGTTAAACTTAGTAGCCTGGTTTTCTGTACTTGGTGTCATGTTGAAGACAGGGTCAGTTCTGTCTCTGGTTAAAATTATTTGTGGGAATCTATTGATGTCTTTCAATACCTATTGATGTATTTCTATTTTTTTTATATATAGTTATAGTAAGGATGACAACAAGTAATTCTGTAGAACTTTTACTTTCCTCCTGTCAAAACCAGCTGCTTTACTGCCAGTCTCGCAGACACAATATCCAGATGTCTTACTAAACCAAGCTGGCAGAATAGCTTTTTAGGTTTTAAATTTCAGTGAAGTGTATAAGATGGAAGCACTTTAGATTATTTCTGAATGTGGGCAGCAGCAAATATTTGCTTTAGCATCATATATTTATTGCACTTCTCTTACCTTTCTTTGCACCATCCTTTCCAAACTGTGCATCATGCACTTGGCTACTTGCAAGGTCTGAAGAATACATGGGATGCATGGAGATGCATGGGATGTCTGTGGCATCAAGCTGTTCAGGTATGAAAGATACAGAGATTTCAAGGGGGCCCTGTTTTGAGGTCTGACAAGGTTAGGGGGAAAACCCTGTAACTCCAAAGTTGTACTAAAGGTCATGTGCGCTGGGTTGCTTCAGAACATTTTAGAACATGGCTGATGTTGAGGGTTGGAGATTGGCTTGTTCAGTTTTTGTTTTGTTTGTTTGTGTGTTTGTTCTGTTTGGGGGATTTTTAAAGATAATTTTAATGTATTTTTAATGAAATATTTTATGAAATCGGCAAATATGCCCTTCAAAGTTTAAGGAGTCACATTGCTGTTTAGCAAGAAGCTCACTTCACAACATAACTGTCTGCTAAATAATAATAGAAGATAGGAAAAAAGTGAGAGCAGATGATAAATCAGTGGTTGTATTTAAACTTATTTGAAAATTGGTGTCAATGGTCTATAAACTGGAGGGCACAAAAAGCTCTTGAGCCTTTCTGGTGGCTTTCAGCTTTCAACTGAAATGTCAGTCTGTGCAGTGAAGTGGTTCGACAAGATCTTTGTTACTTTGAATTCTGTCTGATTCCAAATTTTGTTATTCATGTCTCATAAATTTTCCTAACAGAAGATGTATTTGGAGCCAGGAATTAAAATCAATGCATTTTCTTTGAAAAATGAAGTAGGAATAAGTGTGATATCTCTTTTAACCTGGCTCTTGAGGAGGTTATGTTTCCTGACCACTTTGAAAAAGGGATCTTTTTTTAAAACTAATTTTCAGTTATTTTTTAGCAACTATGTCTTTAATAACAATGATAAATTATTTGGATAACTGTGGAAACTGAAAACTGGTCATTGAGTCGACTTCAGTGAGCTATAGATCTCTTTCTACAGCTCATACTGGCTGAATGCTGCAGGTAGAGAAATATGGCAACAAGAATCAGCAGTGAGAATGAGAGAGGAGTTTGGTAAAATCATTTGACTTATCTTTGTCCTGTGTAATATAAACCTTGGCTTACTTGTATTAGTTTTCTGTCTTCCTTCCGGTGTTTTCACTCAGTATGTGAGCTCATATTTTACCTCCTGTTACTTGACTTATTGACCAATTCCAATTGCCTTAATTCATGCCTATCCTTCACTATTTGACTAAGGTTACCAAAATGTTTTGTTCCCATCACTCTTAGCAGTTTTAATTTGCTATTCTATCAATTTCAACGTTGCACCTGATATGTTTATTTTAGAGTGTATTTCTTTTGTGAAACATTGTAGAGGCAGGGAGGGGACTTTTTACTAGTAGCCTGAGGTTCTCCGTGATTAAATGGGAAAAGTCTTTTTAGAGATATTTCAATGGAATATAAAATCCATAGTGGCAGTATCCAAATGCATTTGGGTTCACATGAGGTTTTGTGACTTAGTTTTCAAACATAACATTATTAAAAAGATGGTCAGCTGAAATTCAGTTTGGCTGAACTCAGCAGTTATTAGGTACTGAGAGTTTAAATAGAATGGGATTCTTGAGAAGAACAGAATTGTTTAATTGAAAAGAAAATGAAGACTGACTATTCAACTCTTCATTCACTGTTTCTCACAGTACTTCAGTGGAGGTTATATAGGGAAAAGTCCATTAAATCACCTCGGGCAGTGTCTGAAGAAACAAAAGAATGATCAGTAGTCAGTGGCACTCATTGCTCCAGGAACTTTTTCAGGCAACAAGTTAAAATGAGTTCAAAACATGGAGCTGTTTTATACTTATCTTGGTATACTCCCTGCTCTCTGTGAGGGAAAAGCACATGGAAATAGAAGATAAATCTGCTCATTATACCTAATGTGAAGTGGGTGGAAAGTTAATGCTTTTGTCCTATTTGTATTCCATAATGAGATCGAAACTGTCTAGTGTCTTTTTTCAGAGTAGTGTGCTAATATCTCTTTAAAGTTCATTTGAGAATCGAGTTGGAGACAAATGGGGCTCAAGTGAAGATGGAAGGCTCTGCAGCCAGCCAGGGTACTGAACAGGTGTTGCACAGTTTGTATGCAAGTGAAGGGGATATAAGAATGGANAAAGCTAAACCTCCTCTAGTGCAACTTGAGGCTGTTTCTTCTTATGCAATCCTATCACTTGTAATCTGGGAGAAGAGACAGACACTCACAATAGAGATACACGATATATGATTAAAAATATGCTGTATATATATGTATGATATATATGGCATGGCAGTGTTTGTTTTATGGCTGAACTCAGTGATCTTAAAGGTCTTCTCCAACCTAAATTGTTCTGTTTTATGTGGAGTCAAGTCCTTAACCCTTTTTCCAGTGTAGATGGTGTCCTGCTTTGTGAATATACCCCTGGGGGAAGCATAATGGTGTTTGTCAGAGTGGCAAAATCTAGTTTCTGGAATCCAAACCAGTGACATATCTTGTTCACCTTATCACTGCTTCCTTTTGTAATTGATCTGAAAGTTCAGCTGTTGCAGAAAAATGACTAATGATTGGTGCCCTGTATCTGTGGAAACTATCTGGGAGCTATTGTAAAGATTGGTAAAGATGTAATATCATGAATGGCAGAGCAATTGCAATCTGAGAGGTAGAATGGAGGTCTTAAAGAAATAAAAGAAGCATTACAGAATGCCTGATGAAATCAGATAAAGCTGTGATTTATTTCATATGGAAAAGAATAAGATGGTGATGTTTGTGTTTGGCTGCAGGTTTGCTGAAACATTTTCAAACACACACTGATCTTTTTTCCTTGCAGTCTGGTGTTTCTTGAAAGCTGTGTCTGAAACTAGACTTATTGGATGGTTCCTCCCTACTGCCCTCTTAGAACATTTAGAGCAAAGATAAATGTGGGTGCAGTAAAGGTCACATTTTAATTTTGCCCTCAAGTGTCAGGCTATCCTGGGAAATACCATTTATACAAGTAGGAAGTGTTCTATATGTTTAAAATTGTTTCATGAAAAATTTGGTCTTGAATTTAAAAAATTTTAATGAACTCAGATGATCTGAAGTCATCATGCAGCAGCTGTGAGTGGAAGCATGATCTTAAGCTGTATTTAAGCAAACTCATTTAAGTACTAAAAGGATGTAAAAACAACCTCAAATGAAAGTTAAAAACCAAAAACATCAATAAGAAGAAAACCCTGCAACATCTCAGCACAAAAAAAAAAGCTATATGTTGCTGGCAAAAAACATTTCCTTGAGAAAGTAGCCTTGAAGTAGTGTATTTAAATTATTCTACCTGAACAGTAAAAAGACAAACTTCAGAAAGAAACTTAAAGCAGAAACAAGAAAGAATTAAAAGCACCAGTAGGATGGGTACTCTCTACAAAACAGAGCTTTTTGGAAAGCATTCAGACAAAATACAGGAAATGGCCCCCACTCTTTGGAGTGTTTCTCAGGTTCCTGACTGGACCCTGGTTCCCAGCTGATTTTGATGGGAGAGACTGAAAACCCAGGGAAGTTACAGCATTGGTCTTTGGTGTTGTTCACAAGGTCCTCTCTATGAACCAACATCACTGAGTATAAAAGGTCAGGGTCAGTCTCACTGGAATGTGATAGGCATAAATCCAATTTAAGTGTGCTTTAAACTCTTAAGAGCCAGTCTCACAGGCCTCCTATGGATTCCTTATTTCAGCTGAAATTGGATGCTGATTTGCATCTGAGGCATTGGGATAACGGAACATCATTAATATCTCCCTAGACACTTAAAATTAGCCATTAAAAGTTTGGAAGCTTCCAAAGCATTATGTAGTTACCATTGCTGTTACTTTTCTGCATATAATTCTGAAAGTTACTGTGCATTTGATCATTGTGATGAATGGCATGGAGGTGGGCTTTTCAAACAAAGTATTGACTGAACATATTTTAAAATCTGTTTGCAAAGCTATTTCTGTTCAGAGCAAAAAGAGATACCACCCATCCCAAAAAGACCACATGGGTGTTTTAGAATCTTAAAATGCATAATTGAAAATATCTTTTCCTTTAAAAGAAGAATAATCTTCTTTAACAGTAAAGCTCTTTGATGTAAAACTAAATTAAATAGATAAATCTTTCTACCAGAACAGGGCAAAGGGAAGGCATGTTTTATTCATGTAGCAAGCTGCTATTTTACATTGATGCAAGTAAAACTACATGTGAACTAACAGCTGCTCTCCAGCAGATTGCTGCATCTCACAATCTGTGAAGGGAGAACAGCTGGAGAAATCTGCAGAATATTTTTATCTTAAATCAAACATAAACTAGGAAAGCATTAAGTACTGTACTTATAATAGCATCACTGTTTGCGAAGGGTTTCCCCATGCTGTATGTAGGGAAAATTGATTGTCTTTTTAGACTGTCTTCTGCAAAGTATCTGACCAACCACTAATTTCCCAGGTATTCATTCTTACCTCAAGCACCTCACTGTCTGTCAGTGCCTGGCAGCTGTTTTACTGGGATTAAGCAGGTTTACTTTTCTCTGAAAGAAAGAGCGTGAATACTGTTTTTACTTGAAGGTGTGTTGTGTCCTTCCTTTGAGTAAGATGTTGATCTAGGGTGGCGAACACGTACCCAAAGAAATCCTTATGTCATCTCTAAGAGAAGATATTTCTGGCTCAGTCAAGTTTATCACGTAGGTTTGCTGCTTCTTTTGTTATTTGAGAAGACAAACTTCTTTCTCCCAATGCACAGTTCAGACATTTGAGAAAAACAATGGAGACTAGATGTGTTTCTAAAGGGGTGAGGGAGAATTACAGCCTGAGTATTTTAGTAATGGTAAAGTTAGAAGTAACATCTTTTGCCTTAATTGATTAAATAAAACCTGAAAATTACTGAGTCATAAATTGGGAAATACAAGCCTGTAGTAGCTACCTTAATATTTTCTCATCCCCCCTCCCCTGCTACCCCCCACCTTCCCCCAAATAGTCACTTGTCTCAAGAGAGGGGTAAAACTCACTCATCAACCTTGACCATGGTGCTCTGTGTCAGTGTGACCATTTTGACTGGCAGCTGCTACTTGGTAAGCTGAGCCAGGAGCCAGCATGGGAAATGGTGAGAAGGGAACCATCTTAAGTTGAATGTATAAACTTCCAGGTAAAAGATAGGTAAAAGTTAAATCAGTTATTAAACTTTTCTACACTGCATAAATATTTGTGGAGTTGATGAAGGCAGGATAGATTGAAGTTTAAAAACATATCAATTCTTTATGGAAAAAAACCCAACAAACCCAAATAATTCAGTTACTTTTTCTGAGCTGGACTCTTCATCATGTAATGCTCCCACAGAAAGCACAGATAAATTTGCATATAAGATACAGTATAAAAGAATTTAAAGTGTTCTGTTTGAGGGGTTCTAAATCACTGCATTGTTTACAGCTATGAACTCTGTAGCTGGATTATACTTAAATATTTATATAACTCCCAGCAGCAGTTAACAGCTTTGACTGAAAGAAAATCATCTTCCTAGTGATTTGAAAGATTTACCTTTTATTTATCTTTCATTGTTTGTTTCTGGTTTTGTGAGGTTTGGGATTGGGTTTTGGTGGGGTTTTTTTTGTTTGTTTTTTTTTTTTTTTTTTTTTTTTTTTTTTTTGTGTTTTTTTTTTNGTTTCTGGTTTTGTGGGGTTTGGGATTGGGTTTATTTTTTTTGTTTCCTTGGAGTTTGGTTGGGTGGTCTTTGTTGTTGTGTGGGGTTGGTTGATTGGTCAGTCGGGGTTTTTTGCTTGTTTTTCTTTTGGTTTTGGTTTTTTTTAATATACCAGGTAACATTTAGCTCTTTGTAGCTTGAAATGCTTGTTTTCATTTTATAGATCAGTGCTCTAAGTACTTGGAAGTGCTGAAGGGGCCTGATTCAGCAGAGCATCCTAACAGGTTGTATATTATGTATATAAGCTTTGCTGCCTCAGGAATATTGCATAGAAAACTACAAACCTATTTAGTTTCAACGGTTCAAAAAGTGTTATTGAAGTCTGTGCCTGGTGATCAGGTCCAGTTCTTTCCCTTGAAACAAAAATTATTTCTTTCTACATCATGGTGTGAAACAATTACTTTTCTCCTTTGCAGTTTGGTTAGTGGCTCTGGCACTGTGGCAGTTGATTCACTGTTATGTCCTTTGATTGTTTTAGTGTGCCTAAATTTCTTATAAATAATATTTATTTTATGTTACTTCTATGCTTCCATGTTAAGTGGACAGATGTAAAATTCCTCCTTTTTATGGAAATAACCATTAACATGGTTATGAAATTAGATATTCTGGAGTGTAGCTTTATGGGAAATGGAGATGCGTCAAGAAATCTTTCAAGCAAAAAAAAATTTACTAATGGGATGAAAATTAAAACGTTTCCAATGGTGAAAGAGAATGTGTATTTGCTGGATATGTTTCATTTGTCATTAAGGATTTATTCTTGTCTAACTTCTTTAACTTGTAATGAAATTTTTATGCTTAAGTACTGCTTTAATTTCCAGTCAAAGCAAGTACAGCTTTAATGAAGCTTTATCTGAAAAGAATGGTTTCAAGTAATAAATTTCTCTTATTGGAGGTACTGCAACTTATTTTTTATTTTACTGTGCCACACTTTTATCTACATTAAAAACAATCTGATCTGTGATATTTCATATTCAGGCATTGCTTCCTGAATAACAGACTAACTTTGTTATTAAAGAGAGCAGCTGAAGCATACAAAAAAAAAAAAAACAAACCTAGAAAGGCAACCACTATGGAAAAATATTAGCAATTTTTATAGGTACATTAAACAAGCTACAAATAAATTGCTTTGGTTTTCTCCCACATAAATCAGAGCTTTCAGTTCTAAGGGTATCCAAATGCAAGATGAAACATGCTAGCAACAATGGTGGAGTATATAAAAGCCATTTAAATGCTAAAAACTTGTCTTATGACACTGATGTGTTCCCTGACTCAACTTTTATATCAAATAATTCCAACTCTGACTTTAAAAAGTGACTAGAAAAATCTTAATTTAAATGAACTAGACTTGTTAAACTGGAATTACTTAAGCTGATTACATTGCAATTGGCTGTACTTATTGTGGCTCTGAACTCCTAGAAATGGCAGTGAAACCCCATACTGCTTTACTATGTGTTCTAACATTGTTATAGCTTGTGTTGGGTATGAGCTCTCTTAGTCACCGAGTTTGCAATATATTTTCATCCCATTTAGTTCTGGAGAAGGAGAAAAGAGAAATGATATCTGCTAGTGAAGCAGCTTTCAGCCATAAGAGAGAAATGAAAGGTGCAATTTTTTGTGAATCAGTCAGTTAAGTAGTTGCCAAATGCAGACTTGAAGTTGAGTGTTTAGAGCATGAGATTTTGTTTCTGCTTAGCATGTTTGTTTGGGGTTTTTTAATTTGACCTTGCAATCAGGTTTATGCTGCCTGAAGCAATATCCCAATTATTTATTAAGTAAAATATTGCAGTACCTTGCAACACTATTCTCTTGCAGTCAAACTTGAGTACTGTACCATCCTCCTTTTCACAGTCAGAACAATAGATACATTATTTTTAAAACAATTCAGTCAACGTAGATTCCTCCTGGAGGATGAAGATAATTTCATGTTGACATTGCAGAGACATGCTTGATCAGAAATGAAAAATAGAACAAAATAATTTTTCATCAAACTAGTGTTTGCTTTTAAGGTGATATTTTATTTAAAGAGGAAAAATTGAAGGCTATTAGATTAAAAGAGTAAGTGGCTTATTTTGGTACTGACAGGGAAAGCAAAATGGTTTCAGAAGTTGAAATTGAAGAGATACAACAACGGGAGGTAACTTGATATCTTATTCAGGCAAATGTGTAATTATCACATTCTGACTTCATTTTGAGCCGTGGTTTTTCTTCACAACCTGCCTCACATTCTGATCCAAGATGGAGGATTTTTCTGTTCAGATTTTATGGGGGAAAGCAGAGAGTTCTCTTAAAAAGAAAATGGAAAGAAACATTTGTGAGATTTAACTGAGCTGAAGCTACCTTCAAAGGGCACAGTGCTGTTACCCTAAAACAAATTTTAAAAAAAGAAAAATATAGGATAATTTTTCTTGATTCACCTCATAGCCATCCCAATGCACAGAAAGCAAATCGTTAATTTTGTAATTTTGGCTTACTTTGAGACACATTAAATGGTTTTGAGACATTTCTAGGAGTAATGTGCCATAGCATAGACCTAGTAGAAGTTAAAACCAGAGATTTGTTCTGAAAGCAGCCCCACACATTTAAGCTTTTGAATGTATGAAAATACTGAAGGGAACTGAACAATGCATCTTTCACATCTGTCCTGTGCAAGTAGATAATAAAGAAAAGAGTTATTATTCTACATATTGAACTTCACTTTTTAAAGTTTAGCTCCATCCCATAGCTAAATGATACGTGAATTAGCCTTCTTGAGGAAGGCCAAATCAATGCTTCAAATGAAAACACTGATGTTTCTACTTTCTCTTCTTAAACCGAGAAACAACCCAAGGGCTTTGTCTGTGCCTCAGACCAATGGGATTGTGATTCAACCCACTGCAAAGGGTTCAGTTTCTAAGTACTGCATGCAAAGAGAAACGAATAAATCGCTGTTTTTTAAACATGCAAATGGAGCTAGAGGTACTTTCCAGAAGCCATTGTGTGATATGCTTCCCATGAGTTTCATTGCAATGCAGGTAACTTCAGAGTGCTCCCAGAAGGGTGGATTTAGGCAACGTAAAGCATCAGGATGGCAAAAGACATGACAGGAGCTGTGTGTGCACTACACGTCATTCTCACAAGAGCATGGAGTGTACAGTGCTAACTGAGGCTTGCAACTGACTGCAAGCAAACCTGATTTAAAATTTGATACTGTTGGGGTTTGGGTGTTCCTCCCTTTTGTTTCTCTTCACCTGTGGAATTTTTTGCCCATCAGTTGCTAAGGGACCATAATGGCCAGGTACTTAAGAA
>VZTR01025235.1:16955-27961 GCA_013400775.1 Chaetops frenatus
AAAAAAAAAGGCAGCACCACGCAAAACAAAACAAAAACCAAACAGAAATTGGGTTCAATTTTTAATATTCTAGTATCATGTACTTCAAAGAAAAACTTTCTGCAAAGAGAACACAACAAGGTTTGCTCCTTTTCCCTAAATCTTAAAGGAGAATGAAGAGATAATCAGTCCTTGGATAGATTAAGGAATCTATATAATTTCTATACATTTTGCCTGAAAATTTACAATCCCTGTAGAAATAAAGAAATAAAACCTCGCTCCATTATCAGCTTTGGAGACAACCAGCACAGTAAAAACTAGCATCATCTTCAATCTTAAGAAAGAATACTACTTCAACAAAACAGAAAGGATACTACACACTCAGCATCTCTTCCACATAATTGCTTGGCTGCTGAATATAAGAACCTTAAGCAGTATAACTGCTGCTGTTTTAAATATTGGCTGTTAATATGTTACCGTATGATGACATATGAAGATTTCTGTTACCTAAACCTAAAAAGACAAAGCAACAAAAATTACACCTATATAGAACTTCTCTCTGTAAATAATATATAACAACAGACAGTGATTGTTAAGAAAAGATGCCTTCCTTCAAGTTTCCAAGATCAAAAGCCTGGACAAGACCTCTACACGACAGTAAATAGAAATTATATAACAATAGCATAACCACTGAAGGCAAAAACCAGAAATAAGAAAAAAAACCCAGCAATCAGGCAAAACATGGGTTTCTCTTCAACATCAGAAGCAGAAATTCCAAAATAAAATTTAAAATTGATTATGTATGTTAAATGTTTTGGTTTATTTTCACATAGGAGCAAGAGAGAAACTATGCCTACTCCAGAAAGCTCAGGTTTTACCCTCATCAAACAGGAACACATTTCTCAGCTAAAAGGTTAAATGCTAACTTGAGAATCACAGAATGATTTAGGTTGGAAAAGACCTCTAAGATCATCAAGTCCAACCTTTGACCTATCACCACCTTGTAAACTAGATCATGGCACTAAGTGCCACGTCCAGTTGTTTCTTGAACACCTCCAGGGATGGTGACTCCCTCAGCGGTCATTCCAATGTTTAACAACTGTTTTCATGAAGAAATTCTTCCTGATGCTCAGCCTGAACCTCTGCTACTGCAGCTTGAGGCCATGTCCTCTCATCCTGTCACTGGTTGACAGGAAGAACAGAGAAACCCCTACCTGGCCACAATCTCCTTTCAGGCAGTTGTAGGAATTGATAAGGTCACCTCTGACCTTCCTTTTCCCCAGACTAAATACCCCCTCAGCTGAGGAGTTCCCTCAGCTGCTCCTCACAGGACTGGTGCTCCAGACCCTTCTCTGGACTCACTCCAGCCCCTCAGTGTCTTTCTTGCAGTGAGGGGCCCAGAACTGGACACAGCACTCGAGGTGTGGCCTCAGCAGTGCCCAGCACAGGGGGACAATCCCTGCCCTGGCCCTGCTGGCCACACTATTGCTGATCCAGGCCAGGATGCCATTGGCCTTCTTGGCCACCTGGGCACAGCCTGCCTCATGTTCAGCTGCTGCCACCAGCACCCCCAGCTCCTTTCCAGCCACTCTGCCCCAGCCTGTGGCACTGCCTGGGGTTGTTGTGACCCAAGGGCAGGGCCCAGCACTGGGCCTTGTTGAACCTCCCACCATTGGCCTCAGCCCCTCGATCCAGCCTGTCCAGATCCCTCTGCAGAGCTCTCCTGCACTCCAGCAGATCAATACACACACCCAGCTTGGGGTCATCTGCAAAGTGAGAATGCACTTGATGCCCTTGTCCAGACCATCAATAAAGATATTAAACAAAACTGGGACCCATAATAAGTCCTGGGGAACACCATTAGTGACCACCAACTTTTGGAACAAAACAAACTTTTGGAGCTTTTCCATTCTTACCCAGACAATGAATAGGTAATGGAATTAGCATTTTTCTGCAGTATTTCACAGAAGAAAATAGATTACATGATTTTTAAATACTGACATGCAAACACCTGTAGTCAAAGGAAAAAGCAAGTAGAAAGTGCAATAAAAAATTCTGACAATCCTCCTGTCTTTGAGAACAGATGAATGGATGAAAACAACAAATCAAATAGTCTGGATTACTCCTTGTCATGAGGCAAAACTCTCCACTAAAATAAGATTTCTCAAAACACACATAATTGCATAAAAGTTATATGATCAGAAAAGGTTAGGAGGTTTTAACAAGGATCTGCCATAGAATACACCAGTTCAATTCTTGATTAAAAATTGTGTTTGCCTACATGAATTATATGTTTCATTTAGCTTAGGTAGCAGAATGTATAAACTAGACTGCAAATGATTCACCCTATTTTTTAAAAATTCTAAAAAGTTACATTATGACTAAGTGTACATAATGCACCTAACACACTCAAGCAGTATCTATGCTATCCCTGAGGAATGGTCCCTTTATGAAAGAAAACTATCATTTTTTTTAAAAGAATGCATGCTCAAACAGGAACATGTTAGTTTAAATCCATGGACCAGTGGTAGTAAAGCAGAAGTGCTATGCTTTCCACACGTGCTTATCTCAAAGCCTCCTTGAAACAATTTCAGGTAAGACTACTATCATACAACTAGATCTCCTGAAACTTTCCTCAAGAACCAAGTCAAATTCTACCACAGATCATTTAAGAGAAGTTCCAACCTAGATGAAAAAATCTAATAAATATCCTCAATATTAAGCATACTATATTTACATAAATAATAAAGAAGATATACAGAAATTCTAGAATATAAAGACCCATGGGAGTTTTAAATTAGAAGAACATTAGACTACACAAGAACTCTCAACAGGAGACCGTTTTCTTGCATGTAACAAACAACCTCTTGATCACTTGAGACTCAGAGTCAGAACTGGGAGCCAAATAGGTTGCCTGTAAATAGAAAATTTTATAAAAATCCTAGAACCATAAAACAACCACTGCTCCAAAATCCAAAAAATCCAACTAGAGAACAGTTCTCAAAGAATATAACTCATTGTAAGTTGGCTGCCTTTGCAACACTTTCAGTGGTGCAGTAAATATATTGGTTTTGACATGTTCACACTGTTACCTGAGCCCGTTCTCATAAGTGAAAGTTTATACATACAATAAATACGAGGTTTATACACTTCCTTGAGCTGCCACAAGAGCCATAGCAAAATTACAGTCCAGTTTGTATTTCTGTATAACTTAACCACTGCAATGTAAGAAATTACATTAAGGAGATCGTTCATCACCACACCACATGCCTTCCACTCCTCCTGCTCTACTCTTTGTTTTTTGAGGCTGGGATTTGCACATATTTTCTCAACTTTATCTGCTGAGATTTTTATCTCCAGCTGCACTGGTCTATCATTTTAAAATTTAAAATAATTAACAATTTAAAATAAATGACAGTTATGATGAGATTTTGACACTGTATGTTCTACAAACAAATGAATAAATGCCATACCTCCAAGTTCTTTTACGTTCAAAACTGCATTCTGGAATGGTACTGCTTTTATACTGAAACCTAACAAGAGAAAGAAAGAGCATTAGTGTGCTATTTGTTAAAGAGGCCATTTTGAATCAATTCCATATATTCAGAAAAAACAATCTTTTCCATCAAGAGCCAGGACTTTGCACATCAAATTCTGTTTCAATGTGTTTAAAAAGTCAGTTATATGGGGATGGGAAGGGAGTAAGTGATGGAGGAGAGCCACAGAGTGGGACAAGAATAAACTAGTATAAGCAATGCAATTATCAATTATAAGTACCTGGCACACAAAATTTAGCACAAAACTTCCATCCAGACCATCTACTGGAGTACATGTCTATAAAATCATCTTTTACTGCATCTGGGGCTGAAGTGGACAATTGAGACTACCAGTAATACGAAGTGATCATTCTGTAAATTTTAGGAGACACTGAAGACAACGTGCAATTTAAATCACTGTATTCTTCTCTTTAAACATCATAGATTTTGGTTGCACCTGGATTATTAATCCTCTCCATAAATGTTATTAACTGAAAGATCCTTCAACAGACCTTAGCTGGATGTATTAAAATGGTCATAAGCACACTGGAAACATCTATGAATCCTCTATTAGCCTGATTTTTGCTTAAAACTGAAATTAAAATTAAAAAAACAACCAAAAAAACCACACCTCCAAAATGTGATCTTTAGCCTTAATTGAAAATTCAGACAGACAAGAGAAAGGGAATGTGAAAGGCTCCCAGCCATATCAATGTATTATACACTACATTTTGCATGCTTCATGCACACAAATATATGTGTATATAATACTTTATCTAGGAAAAATTATGTCTGCTCTTTCAGAATAAAATAGCAAGTCAGATATTAAATTTATTTCCATCTAGCACAAGTAGTTTCAACATGATTACATACCTGTGAACTGAAAAAAGAAGTTTTGAGAAAATGTGTTTCACTTCATGTTTATTAGCTATCATTTAACAGAAACAAGATGTTTTTTCTCCCAACCAATAAGCTGTTACAGTACGCCTAATATGGTCAGTACTAGATGCCATAGAGGAAAGTACAAGAAAATCTGAAGGGAATAATCATGAAATATTTGGGGGAATTGTTGTTTTAAAAAAAATCCTAAAGTCTTCCTAGAAAGAAGGAAAACCTGGAATGGACCTGAGTGGCATTGATGAAAAAAGCAAAAAATATACTTTACAGTTTGAAACCTGAGTGGAGAAGTTGTCACATTGTATTCTTGGGTTCTCCACAATATTGTCTGCTATGCCACATTTAAGTGGTTTTGTTATAAGCTGAATACCCTAGATTTGCATCATTTTGGTTTGCCTGCCTAGTATTCTCCAGAGCTGGTTTTCATTCCTCAAGCTGCCTAATCATATAATGGTATTTTATTGCATCTCTCTAGAAAAACAAAATCAATTTAATTTTTAATTAATGGTATTTTCATTAGTTCCTTTGCTAGCTCTATACTTCTATTTATATTGCTGTTACTAAGTCTTTCAGGGTCTAAAGTGTTGAAGTATAATTTTTTCCAATTCCAGAGATAAAGCTTAAGAGAGGGGAAGAAGAAAATTTTAAAAAGGCTAATTACTCTACAATTTCTTTCTAACTTTTTGAGTTAGTCACCTTCTCTCAATCAACTGTCAGATCTCTCTAACACTGCCAGTAACACCACTATAGAGGCCATAGGTTAATTATTCATTGTAATAAAAACTCTATTTTCTTGTTTTACATTTTACTTACAGTTGTATTAAATAATCTTATATTCTTGTAAATTAAGAAAACATACACTGAAAAATAGCTAAGGTTGCTAAGCCACAATCATAAAATTCAAGCCCATGAACCACAGCTATACTATGAAGTCATGTAACTGTAAACACAAGGTACTCGCACAACACTTAGTTCCATCAGCAAATCAACCTTAATATTTGCTGCAGCTACTGAACCAGATTTCTTCAACCTCCGTGACCTAATCTGCCCTCTTTCTGAGCTTTCCAGCCAGGAAACTTTCCAGCCTCTTCTTACTTCATGTGTTTGTTTCTGTTTTTTCCTGGTCGTGTTTTGTTCTTGGTTTGTTTTTCCTTGGTTGGTTGGTTTTGTTTCGGGGTTTTTTTCAATCAAAACATGCTTTTCAGTGTTAGGCATCCTGGTTCACCATTATCCAGACACATATTCAGATTTTTTGGAGTTAAGATCCATCTTATCTGTGGTTGTGCTGTCTGTTTTTATGTATCTTCTCAGTACCACCGCAGCTTTTTGCAGATTGGTTCTTTGATCACAATCTGCCCTTACTACATAAACAAGCCTGTTGCTCATCTAAAAACCTCAAATTATCACCAAAAAACCATATTTCCATTACATTTATTCTTTTGGTTCCTTGCATATACCACAAGGCAGTATGGACCAACATGTACAGAAATAAATCCCAATTTAAGTTTCAGAGCATCACTGTAGTATTCTATTTTACAGCACATTATCCTCCAATATATAGTGAGACTCTTTAAAAATCAAAAGTAAAATGAGAAGAAAGAAACATTTTAATGTGCATCCACAGTACAGTGCTACTGTACGTTACAGTTCTGCTTCATTAGGCCACACTGTTTGGACTTTTAACATATTCCGAATTGTATGTTTTCATGGACATTCCCCAATGTATGAACAAATACTGAAAGAAAGTAGTGGTAGCTTCAGAGTGATCCATTAGGTATTTTCAACAGCAAGATAAGTAGGCTGAAGTTCTCTACAGCCTTTTCTAAGCGTTCCAGGAGTCCTGTTTGGGCAATGTTCCAGCACACCATGGAATAAAGGCAGCATCCTACCTGTGGTAGACACAATATTCTCCGGGCTTTCGCTGCACAGCTGGGACAGCAGACTTGTCTTGCCAGAACCAGAGAGGCCTATGCAAACCAAGTCATACTCAGGTCGTGGTGGTGGTGGTCCCTTGCAGCAAAGTGCTCTAAAACACTGACAGGGTAGGGCAAAACAAACAAACAAACAAACAAACAAACAAACAAACAAACAAACAAACAAACAAACAAACAAACAAACAAAAAGGAAGAGGTTACTTTTCTTCTTGGGCAAATGTTTATTCATTGAGCATTCTAAGAAGGAGTTTATCTTAAAGGCATTGGAGAGAAGCAAATTATTATTCCAACTTACTATTTTGACTAAGTCAACAATTAATAGACTAATAAGAACACCTCAACTAAAATCTAGAACAACTTTATAAGAAAACAAATATACATGTTCACTTTTCAGCTAAACCTCAAAAAGTTGGTGTGAGGAATATGACATCCATTTCCCCAGTAGCACAAACTGCTCACACCATGAGACAGGCACGTGCCCCATGCAGCTCTGCAGCTGATTACACATGAGTTGCCTTCCTGTGCCAATTTCATGCAATACCTGGTGTGAATATCAGAGCCCCTCCTGAGCAGCTGCTGGCCAGGCTCTCTACCTCTCTTAATAGAAAAGAATCAGAGACCTTTGCTCCACTGAAGTCCTTTCTGGGTTTGCTTTGTCATGCATTTTAGCTCAGAACAACAGCTGTTAAAGGGTACAGTTTGTAAATAAATAAGTTAATTAATAATTAATTAATTAATCTTGCTGGACATAGAACTAGTAAAAAACAGAGAGATCTCTCGCTTTCCCTAGAGAAGTATAAATTAATCACAATGGAAACAAATAAAAATCTCTTACACAAAGCCTATTTCAGATTTCTGTTCACTTCTCTTAAACAGTTTTGCCAAAGTAAGCCAAGTTTATCCAAGAGGTTCCTTAGGCCCTCATTAAGTTCTTCAGTTCTTTGTTTATATTCCATTTAGAAACTTTTTATGTAAAAATCAAAAAGCATACAATTTCAGGAAAGCTAGGAAGTTTATATTTTATATCTAGGGCATAATTCCCCACTGATTTCCAAGGTAGACCTCCACCATCCCAACACAGACATATATAAATATCTTTTCACCCATTATCTGCCACCTTTATATCAAAGGATGACATCTGCTCCAATAGGGAAGGGAAAGCATGTCTGTGCAATCAGCCCTTTCTCACACATTCTGTTTTTACATAGCCCCAGCTCTTTATTTCCATCTCAACCACAAGTCAATCACTGCACTGATTGCGGAAAAAGAAATCCAGTCTTTACAACCTTAACCTAGTTTGTCTTGACAACTGCGCAGGTTTTCTCACTGAGGGCTACAGGAGGAGCAGAGAAACTGAACTGATGTCAGTAAGACTCTAATGCAAACAGTGGGGTCTGACCCTGTGAGCAAATTGTCCAGTGAGAATGTGATTATTAAAGGATGGCTCACTCAACACAGGACTTTAATTGGATTCTTTCAGTATAGATGGTAAGCTATTACACATGCTGCCAAAACAGTTTTCATTGCTTTAAAGAAGCAAAAGATAAATTCAGCGAAAGCTGCAAAACCACTTCAGCACCTTTTGAAAGAGTGAAAGGAAACACTCTAGAAGAAGTACGAATATTTACAATAATACATAAGCTGAATAAAGGCAACAGAATTTAAAAAGAATAGCTTTGCCTCTATCAAGATTTGATTAAAAAAATATTTTATTTAAGGTTTGCTCTTATGTATGTGTCCATACCTGAAAGGAAAAAATGAGCCTTCTAGCCTTATTTACTGATGTTCCATTTATTTACTGGTTTATACTTATCTCACAGGTTCTACAAAGCCACAGCAAACATTCTACTGTGCTACTTGAGTGAGAAAGGCCAACTGAGTTCATTGAACAAGATAAACTCCTTTAAATAGAGCTTCCACTTAATGGATATCAGGCTGAAGGCCACATAAAATCCTTCAGAGCTTGCCAGAGCTCCCGAGGCTGTGTGTCAGACCCTCTACAGCCAGTCTTTAAAAGGATTCAATTTGTCCCTGTCAGCATGGCATCTTTGCAAGAACCTCTTGATGTCACATTGAAAAACATAAAGGAATAGACAAGCTGATGGAATTCTGTGCGTCT
This sequence comes from Chaetops frenatus, assembly GCA_013400775.1. Taxonomy (NCBI): domain Eukaryota; kingdom Metazoa; phylum Chordata; class Aves; order Passeriformes; family Picathartidae; genus Chaetops; species Chaetops frenatus. Next base: position 25,421 of record VZTR01025235.1, read on the forward strand.
CTCTGTCCAGCTGGTTCTTATGCAACCAGACATGACTCTTGAGCCCTGACAATATATAATAACACATAGTTCTCTGAAAGATAATTTCTTCTCTTTGCAGAACATATATGGAGGCTCTGCAGGTGACAGGCAGATTTTGTGAACTTCAGGATCTCTCTACTGAAAACTTCTTAAGTCTAACTTAGTCTGGAGAATCATTATATGCTGTGGATTAAACACATGATCAAAAATCTAGGTCAGATTACATCTCCAAAGAAGCACATGTATACTCACCACCCACTCACTTATCCTTCCTTAGTAAGCACAGTTTGGCATGAAAATTTCAGATAGACCCCAAGAAGACAGGAACACAGCTCCCTCCAGGCTACTCTCATATTTTATTTGATATGAATCCCCTATCTTTGCTATATTCACAACTTTGTCCTTCTGCTAGGCTAATTTCCTTCAGTAAATTGATTTAGTTGTAATGAACACAATTTTTTAATATTCAAGCTTCAAGAAGCTGCTGAAACTTAAGCTATTGTGTATAGCACTTAGCAGCAGCTGAGATGAGATATTCTAGAGTACATTGTAGCAGATGCTTGTAATAACATATTTAGACTTTATAAACTTGTGTTGCAACCCTTCTTACCCAAGCTCAGTGAATATCTTTCCCACTGGAAATATCACTATACAAACAGTCTGATCACTCTCTTCCTGTTCTCTCAGCAGCCTAAAGTTACCTGCCCCCTAACAAAGTTAGGGCCATTTAAGCATCCATTATAGAGATTAAACCTTTATTGTCACAGCTGTGGCAGCTGCATCTAGTAGCTACACAGTATGTGTGGAGGGTAGAAAATTCAGAAGTCACAGACCATGCAAATAAAATTGCATCTTATATTCTGCATTTTATTATGGATGTGAAATGTATCCTGAAATATTTCATAACCATGGACTAGAGCTACACATTATTTAAGATGTCATCACATATAACAGTGCACTCTGAAAACCACAAAACTGCAAGAAATGTGTACCAGTAACTAGAGAAGTCATTCCTGAATTCCAAAATACAAATACATCAAAAACATTGGGAGAGTTGCTCAATTCACAACTACTGGTCAGTTCTTTCCCAAACCAGCATACTTTCCACTCCATTTAGTCAACCTAAAAGGCATAAAAGAAGCATGAATTAACTTGCCAGATATGGACCTGGAAGCCTTCTCCATTGATTCCCAAACCTGATTTGCTCAATAGGCAATAAAATCCTGCCTTTTAGGTATGACGAAACAAACTCTAAACCCAAACAGTGCCTCTTAGAGGAACTGTCAGAGCCGACAAAAAAGAAAACATTGGACTATTGCAAATACATGGTCAAGCAGAGCTAGCTGGCACACTCACTGAAAGCTTGTTTGGGGTATGGTCATGTATTCAGACCCCACTGCTAGCAACAAAAATGGAACATTTTTTTGAGCCTTCTCATCCTGTCAGGGTAGTATGAAGGAAATGACATATCAAATTGTCAGCTTCCATACTTTTTAAGAATATCACACTCAAAGCTGTAGCCACTGGATGGAGAAAATAGGCATGCAAAGAGAACCAGGCAAGGAGAGTCAGGAGTTCATTTTTTAATGAACAAACATACTTTTCAGCACTAAAATAAAGCAACAAGGTACCTTTAAAAAATATATGTATTTAGTCAGTTTTTGAAAAAAGATGGATTTATCTTACCACTTACTGGGAGTAAGTGGTGCTGCAGTCTACAGAAATCTTTGCAGTATTCAGCAGCACTGTTACTTTCATTTTACTTGTAAGTGTGCATGAATGCCACATGTGCATATATAATCATTTTGTAAGAGTTAAGGGAAGAAGCTGGCCAGTTCTACCCCTCCTTACAGATTTCTAACCCAACCAGATGATTCTGGGTTTTAGGTGGATAAGCATTTATGCTGACAATTCCAGGCAGTGTCCCTTTAAAGCTCTACGGAGATTTCTTCTGGGAAAAGTATATTGTGTTTATAGCAGGGATGGCCAAACACTTCTGACGTATGTGCCACTCAGAGATCACAGATTGAAGCTCTGGGCAGCAAATGTCCCTGAATTACTACTCTCTACAACACATTAAACTGCCTCCAGCTGTTGAGTCTGTCTTTGCCTACTCATTGTACTTCTCGTTTCACTCTCCTTTTTGGGGTGAAATACTCCATTATTTCTGCTTTGTTCTGGACCCATCTCCTGTCTGTTTCTTTTGTTGCCACTATTTAATAGGGACAAACAGAAGCAAGGGATTTCATGCTTAGTTGGTTAAACACACACACTCTCATGGAAAAATACCCTAAGTTAGTGCAGCACTAATGCTAACAAACCAAGCATTCAGAACTCTTGAAATACAGAATTAAGGTTGAAAGCTCAACCCTAAGTCTGCTCCCTTCCCCCCTCTTGATTCTACTTAGGGATATGGTCTCTTTTTACAATTTATTTTTCATTTAAGGTATCTTTGAACATCAGACTTCTAGTACTTTCACACACTTATATCCAGAGGACTGGTTAACCATCTGAAGCTGT
>VZTR01025235.1:37108-51151 GCA_013400775.1 Chaetops frenatus
TGATTCAGCCTGTAAGTACTTCAAAAGAAAACAGTCCTTCACGGTCTAAAGCAACAACAAAATGCAAATTTCAGTGCTAGTTTTGTTTTTAAAGGCATCAAAATATATGAGAACATGATTGTGATGTCCATCTAGCACACGGGAACTAGAGCAATTTAAAGCAGTTTATTGTAAGAGGACACAACTGAGCTGAGAAGTCCCATATTTGACTTGTGCCCAGAAACCGGAATCAAAACGAACTATTAAGCTGTAGTCTAAATGTTTGAAGATTTTTTCAGCTGGGGACATTATACAGCCTTAAATGGTAAAAACAGTCAAGTCCTATCCCAATAAAAATCCTTGGAAAAATAATCTTCTACAAATAAGATGAAGATAAAGTTCCAACAGACCATAAATTGATTTGGAAATGTTCACATTAGAAAAATCACATTGACAGCAACAAGCACATCATTCAACAATATGAAACCAGGTAGATATTTTTGCACTAAGCATACATATGAAGTCCATTGTAAAAACATTAAAACCTACTCGGACTTCCAGGCACACTGAAGTATTTTAATGACAAATGTATCATGATTCTTCTTCCTGCTGTCTCCTGCTTTTCTCTTCTGCTAAACTTTACATTCCAGCCTAATAGCAATATATTTTCTCCTCCAATCAACCATACTATTCATTGGAATTTCCTAGAAAAATTTTTCTTGTGTGTCAGATAAACACAGAAGAAAATCCTTCAGGGACAGCTTGATATACCACAGATGCCAGTTGAAATAATACTACCCCAAGAAATTAAGAATTTCCTTCGTGAACCTATCGGCACACAAAATGTGGTAGAAGTACATATTTTAGCAAAATTTAACTATATCAAGCATGTGACTTGGACATCGTTCTATGGGTTTTAAAGCTATGTGGGTTCAGAAACATCAGAAAAGTTATGCAGTGGGAAAGACCAACCGCCAAGAAAACAAACTGAAAAAGTCTACAGGAGCAGCATGATGGTATTGCATTATTGTACTATCATGAATGTCTTGTTTGGGAAACAAAAGTAGCTTGTATGTGGCATTTTAGGATAGCAAAGTCCGTTTCATCATTTTCTGGTTAAAAATAATTTTGTGCTGCCTGGCTAGACAAAAAGAGTGATGAAAAAAGGTTACCTGGCAGGTGTCACACAGGATCTCACTGAGGGTAAACAAAAACATCTTGCATGGAGAAACTGCTGAACTTCTATCAACAATGAAACACACCATTAAATTAAACTACACATAACAAAGAACTGTGTAAATTTGCGGTGCAGCTCAATCATTAGCGTTCTCATATAATTCCGTGCTTCCCACATTTTCAGGAATTAGACCTGCAAGTTTCCCCATTTTTACACATGTTCAAAGAATTTAACATTATTAGACTGTCATAAATGACTTAAGATTTTTGGCAGGCCATCTGCTGTAATAGCTTTGAATTTCCCTTAAGTGCATGTTGTGGATGACTTATTTTAAAAAGAATTAACGCTACCTTGAGGCTCAGACAAAATCTAAACTCTTAACTCCTTTGCATCACTAACATGCCAAGTGAAGGTCAGTGTTATATATGTGTTATGTGCCTAAGGTAGATTAAGATGCATGACATGCTACATATATTGGACATTCTTTTGATCTTAATTTGAAACTATTAATCCTTCTAAAGCAGAGTAAGACCATCTCCATATACATGAACTGTGTACTTTGTATCTCTGGTCAGCAGAGCCAGAACTCCAGAAAAATTTCAAAGAAATAATTTTCCAGTCATATTAGGGTTAAAAATTACACAAGATTGCTCATGCTTGCCATTCCACAAATTCCAAATATATTTGAAAAGTCATACTAGTCCTATTCTGCATTCCAAATTCCTGCAATATTCATTAGTCTCAGTGTAAGAACCATCAGGAGTGGAAGACCAATTTGCTCGTAACGTTTCCTGTGTTGGTTGCACTCTAGATCTACTTTTTTACTGTAGCACATTGGAGAATTTAATCAATCTTCACAGAAAGAATTTCAGCAACTAGAGCTATTTCAGTGGCTCATTAGCTAGTTATTAGAAACAGACTTCATCACTGGTATCTTAGGACAGTGAAAACAAAACCCAGATTGCATGGATTTGTTTTTAAAGAATTTGATGTCATCATTTTTGTCATTATGAATTGATACTGAAAACAAATATTGGCAAAGAAAGCAAACATCCTATACTTTCTGGATTTCTCCATTGACCACACATAAGGAAAAATATTTTTCCAACACTACAAAACACTCCTCTTTCTAAACAGATATGAGATAAGATTATTTTTAAAATGAACAAACAAAACCTTTTTCTATTCTGTCAAAGGGACAAATCTGAGATTACGGTTTCACAACCCCATTTCCCCCTCAAAAAAACACTGACACAATGATCCTGCAGTTTTCAACCACTTCACACTGCAGAGATCTATGTGGCAGAAATGTCAGCCATACCCTTCAGCATTTCCTGCTCATTAGCTTAAGTATTCTCCACGTTGTAAATGAATGAGCACATAACTTTGTTCATTCCCAACACTTGCAGCAGGCTGGAAAGTTTCATTCAGAAACCTGAGCATCTAAAAGTTCTAGAGGCATTCAACATCATGAAGGTGAAGATTATTGAATTATTTCACTGGATTTTTACACACCATCTAGTAATTACAGTTTTCTCTTTACCACCTGAGCCAATATTCAAATAATTTCCTTTAAATATAATTTACAGTCATGGGTCTGTAGGAAAACACTTTGGAACACGGCATCAACTTCCAATTAGTTATTTTCTGCACTTTCCTGTAGCCTAATAATATCAGTGCTTAACTCACTCCAGTCAATGCTTCCATCCAAACAACTAAAGGAAAATGCTTTGAATCTGAAGAGATGCTATTCCCCAGTTGTGCTTATCCTACAGTCACATCATCCCAGGCTAAGTTGTACTGCATGGCAAAGGTCAAGTTTTTATTTTCAGTACCAACACATACTATGCATAGGTAGGGCCCATCAAAATGAACATACAAAGAAAAAGAGAATCTTCCCAATGGTGTAGTCTCATTCATTCCTTCAGGGGGATTTGCTTTTTTTGTTTGGGGAGGGGAATATTTTTTTTCTTTTGCAATTGCCAATTATAAACCCGAGGAGGCTAAGGCTTCAAAACTCAACTACTGAAAGCACTGACATATCCCAAAGAGCGTAGGAGGAATTTGATTAGGTTTTTTTTATTAGGAACTATTTGTAGTACTCCTAGATGCTTACATAGTAACAGTAGCTAAAAACCCTTGCCATCTTTGGCTGCCCAGGAGACTGCACCCCTTCTCCAGGAATGTGGATTCAAGCATAGTTATCCATCTATTCATCACCCCTAGGCTGACTATCACTGAGCCTACACCCAGGGGATGAAGCGTTCCAAGTGACTCAAGGCACCCTGCCCCGGGAAGCGGCACGTGGAGATTGCTCACCCGCGCCGGGCTGGTCTGCTGGCAGATTCTTTCCAAGATCGGGTGCTTGATTTCATGCTAGTGCGTGGGAGGGGATCCGTTTCTCCATGAATTTCTGTGATGATGGCAGTTGAGAGATCATTGCTATGGGCCAAATCAGGAGAGGGAGGCTCATTTCCACCGCAGCTGACTTCAGCAGTGAAATACTTGTGGTAGTGTCTCAACCGCAAGACAATTATTAGTTCAGCAAAATTTCCTTTGCGATAGCGTTGTGATTATAGGAACGGGTTCAGCACCCACAAAGAGAAAAAGTAAAGCACCATCTCAGAGTACCATATTGAATTTCACTAGGCACTCGTTATCACATTACCATGCATTTTCACCAGAATGTTTGAGCAACGTTTTTGTCTTAACAAGAAATACTATTTAAGAAGTTGCACAGAAAGCTTTTTAAAAATGAAAACAATGCTGCTTTACATAGAAGTGAGAGTAGAGCAGGACCAAAAAAATTGCAACGGATTTCTTTTATCCAATTCTGCTCGTTTCAGTTGGAGCAGAGGTAAAATAAATAAAAAGATCAATCAAGGCAGAGACCATTCTGCAGTTCAGATTTCCCATGTCTTCCCAGTTCTAGCAACTCCTAGTTTTCTGCTCTAATAAAGAAGCTACTCACTTCAGTAAACAGTACTTTTTGTTAGTCAAGCCTTGTATTACAAAATAGTTTCTGGCCTTGATGCTAGATTTTTAATACTGGCTATTCACATACAGCTCTGCACATCAAAAATGCTATTGTACTGCTGCAGAAAATTGACTACCTAAGGCACAGACTTTAGAAAGCAATCATTGTAGATACTGTGCAAGACAGCAAAAGCTCCAGTGCATCCGGATCAGGCACAGGAAGAGAACATGACACAGTCCCTTTTTAAAAGTGGGGGTTCGCTGATTTAAAAATAAAACAAGTAATGTGCTTCACACAAGCCCTAGACAGCTCAAATGACAGTGTGGAGCTGTACACAAACAAGTGATACTTAAGCCCTTTCAGGTAATGAACAAAAAGAAAGCAAACATGAATTAAGAAGTGGGTTCTTAGTACTTCCATAAACTACATACATACATCATGCAAGTTAGCTTAACTCAGTGAACTTTCGCACATAGATTAGTGCTTACGTACCTAAAGTGTTTTCAAATTAATTTTAATTACACTGCAAATTGTGCGCAGACTAGACTGCAGCTCAGCATGTATTCATGTAGCATGTAGCTCAACTCATATTTCCTTATGACTATCAAAAAGTCATAAGGAAACAAAAGAGAAATATATGAACCACTTACCTACTCGATAGCCATTAAAGTAAAATCTGTCTGTGGAGCAGAGAGAATAAAGACATCTGTTTTCATAGAGCTGGATATTTTAGCATCAATTTCAGGCTGCCCTGCTATGTAAAAACAGTAGCATATTAACAGGTTGCTGTCTTTTGGTTCTGTTGACTTTTTAGTGTCTTTGTGGATGCCCTAATTTTGCTACATGAAATTAAAATCAGTCTCTCAACGCTGAGCCTTAAATGTAGCAGCATATATAAAATAAATAAAACCATTCCCCTTTGTTACTTGCAGAGACACTAATTTCCCTCTTTTAGAACATGCATTTGTTAATGCAAATGCATCAAGGCATCACATTTTTTCCTTATGTTTCAGATGACAATATTGCCAAAAGTACAAATTTCTATTTGTTCAAATTTATTTTGTACTTATACTACATGTGGCATACTGAATGTGCCAGCTCTCACAAATCACAGTGCAGTCTTGAGCTGCACCCTCTGCTAAAAGAAATCTCACTTACAAAAATCTAAGAAAGCCACAGCAGTATAAACACATAATAATCTTCGAGACAATCTAAAGCAATTGAGATATCCAGATAAATGTCCTGGGAACTTTCTGAAGGGATGCATGCAGCTGTAAATGGAGTGAGGACAAGAAACAATGGACAAATTGAAGCCCAAGAGGTTCAGACAGGATTGAAGAAAATACTTTATGCCCATGGGAACAGTCCAGCACTGCCCAGACAGGCTCCACAGCCCTTATCTTTGATGGTTTCTTCCACTTGGTTTCAAGACCAGAACTAAGCTGAACAAAGCCTTGAGCAACCTAGTCAGACCTTAATCTGACCCTTCTTTGACCACAAAGTTAGACTACAGGCCTTCCAAGATCTCTTCCCACCTCAATTGTCCTGTTGTGAAAGCAACACAAATTCTCCAGAGCCCTCCTGTGATATTTCATCTATAGAAGTCTTAAGTGACAACATTCTCCAATAAACACAGTTTGTAAGTTAACAGTACTTTTAGAAAGCTACCATTTTGAGGGAGGGCCCTCAAAAAAGCCTGAACAGTTTATTAATTTGAATAGACTTCCACAGACTGCTTGATCCAATGCAGGCATGTTGATTCACTGCCACTTTTGCCCAGGTGCTCAAACCAAAGCACCCACACCAGCTTAGTCACAGGGTGAGTAGTCAGTACCCAATTTATTGTTTCTTCACCAGTGAAAACATCTCTAGAGGTGTATCACAATGACCAGGGTGTTTTTCGCTTTGTTTTTATAGTCAGGGGAAAAAGAGCCCTCTCACACATTAACTGGAAAGGAATCATCAAGCATCTGCCTGTGCTTCTGGGAGAGCTGTGGGACAGCTCTGAAGGACTGCCAGATCTACTTACTCAGTATCCTCATTTTCATGATGGGCAGGTTGCCAGACTCAGTTAAAACAATACCTGAGGTCTAGTTTATATTCCCACCCAGACCAGATAACTGGCGTTTAAAACACTTGCAAATTTGGGTGTGAGGGCGGTGTGTGGTGACAAGGGAATTAGACCACGGCTCTACAGGATTTCTCTTCTGATGTAAGATTAGCTCAAGCAGCTCTGCTCTCCCCCTCACCCAGTTTTCCTGAATGTCTGCACAGATGGAGGAGTGAGGGGCAGAACTGGAGACTGCACTGCCTCTGGGGTGCAGGTGAAGGACCTGGGATCCAAAGCAGTGGCCCAGGCAGAGTCCAGCAGCAGAGTGCCCTGGTTCTGCTGCTCAAGCAGGCAAGCTGCAGAAAGCTCCTGCTTTTGGGCTGGCAGGAACAGGTTGGTCTCAATTTATTTAAAAAAATCAGGCCCCTCTCAGCTGCTCACTTGCTTTTCATCACTTACTCCTCTCCTCTGCCCCCATGTCTCGCACACCAGTTGCCATAGTTTGTTTCCTCCCCACTCCCACTTCTCTCTTCACATTGTCAGAAGAAAGAGGAGATGGAAGCACCTTCTTTCCCAGTTCATCACCTGTCAAAAAAATCTCNCCTGAGTTAGGTAACATGGGTGGCCCACCTCTTTCTAGAAGGATTGTGAGGGAGCACCGCTGGCCATTGTGATGGCAGTACCCAGCAACACTACCCAGCAGCAGCTCTTGTTTCCCTGCTCCACTCCAGCCACATGCTCACAGAGCAAACCATCCTTGCAGTGATACCAGGGGTCTTTGCCTCTCAGAACTGACAAGAGTTTGTAATGCACCAACCTCAGGCAGCACAACACACCATCCTGCTAGGAAGCTGGCAAGGCCCACTATTTTCATCATCAGTCCCTCTCTGTTACGTTTTGTAAGTTTAGACTGCCCCAAAAGTGATACTTAGGGGGTTGAGGGAAACCTAAACACATACACAAAGACACGTGAACCTTTCAGCCCATCTCTGACAAATTCATTTGCAATGAACAACAAAGTTAAGTTAAACCACATTAATTAAAGTGAGCAATGGTTACATAAATACTCTCATTATCTTGTGTATAAGTAGAAGTAGCTGTAGAAGTAATGATTCTTGAAAATTTAAACTATGTAAAATTTTTAAGCTGATTGATGCAAGTGAAGGCAGCATGAAGTAATATTTCATTCCAAGTTTTCAATATAACAAAACAAAACCAGAAGTATGCTGAAAGAAAAATCTCAATTCTTCAACTTCTAAAAAAAATTTTGCATTTAAAGCCTCCCCGGCTAGATATAGTTTTCCTGTGCACCATGAGCAAGGCATAAAAAAGTAACCAAGTATAATTTACTGATCTTGAAAATAATTAAACAAAAACCCCTGTGTTTATTGTTTGTAGATACATGTTTCACAACATCCAGTTAAAATCAGAATAAAACGATAGTGAAGTTACAATGTTTACTCAGTTATTTAACTGCTGTATTAATACTAGTTAATTTTAAGTTAATATGGAAAATTAGCAGGTTAATTAAAATATCTCAATGCAATATATGCTTGTTTTGATAAAACTGGAGCACAGGAAAGAAAATCAGAACCAAGAATGTTTCTCTTACTCTGCTTATAAGGAAGAGTGAAAAATACGCTGCCACTGAGGAGAAGGTAAAACAGAGAAACAAAGTTTGACAAACTATTAGACCAAACAGCCATAGATAATATCTCTTAAAAAAAAAAACAAAACCCAAAACAAAAAAACAACCAGCTCTATCTATGCCTTTTCTGCATAAAAAGAATTCCTAATCTGCTGTTAGATTCGGGGGGTTTTTTTATATTTAATATTCTTTTCACTAAAGAACCTAAAGAGGAAAGCTGTGTAACAGTCAAATATGCTCGGAACACATAAATCATAGAAATCTACCAAAAAACACAAACAAGTATTATACCATCAAAATCTCGGATCACAGATTTGCAAAGTATAAACTATCTGCTTTTCCCAAGATTCAGTAATACACGGCTCCTTTGTAGCAGAGAGGCTATGAGCCCCCAAAACAGTACACAGCAAACACTGTTTTACTGAGGCTGATTCTTGTCAATTAGCGTTTACATATTTAATTTTATTTGCATATTTACCAAATATATTCACTTTCTTCCAATGTCACAAAGCTCCTTAAAACAAGAAAAATAGCAACAGCAGAGGAAAAAGCTGTCTGTAAAATGACCTTATATTTAATTGAATTCTTGTTCTGATTCATGATCAGTAATAATTATTCCTAGCAAACAAGGGAGAGACTTTCTAAAGCACATACCACAGAGAGACTCACAAATTAATTCAAGTATTATGCAAAATTGTTTCTTCATTAAGTGGTAGTGCTCCTCAAATATATAGTTTATTATAACATCTGGATCTTTTCATCATCCCATTACTCCCTTTGCTATTCTTGAAATATCCTTGTAACAGGAAAACACTTTCAAAACATGCTCTGGCATGTTAAAGCCCAGAGCTTGCCACTGCAATTCAGATACTTTAAATTTGCACCACCTCTTGTTTCCACCATCAAATGTACCAGCATGTCTAGCATAATTTAAAATTTCCCCAGCGCTTCTGCTTAGTGTTCCCACTGCAACACAAATTACCGATGCCCCCAAAAACATAGAAGCAAAAAGATACTTCAAAACATTTGGCTTATTTTAAACATGCTCTCCTCAAAATCATCTCTCCCCTGGTCAACCATCAGTGGTTCTTACATTGCATAGTAGCTATGACCCCTACGTTTGAGGTGGCATGATCAAAGGAGCACTGGCCAGACTTGGAAAAACATTTCCACTGAGAATGGACATACTGCCTGTGAAAAGGTTATTCCCACTGCATACAGGGACAGGTCATATTACTCCAGTGTAACACGAAAGTGCAAAATCTAGCTGTAGTAATCCACATACATGTTTTTCTTTCCAAAAAGGGCATATGGGAGACACTGGCTAGAACAGAACATCCGTATTATCATTTGAAGGGAGGGGATGGACTGGCTAGGGAAAGCTTCCCTAATCAATCCAGCTGTAGGAATCAGCCTCTTAAAAAAATACTTTAAAAAATTCTGCCTCTTACCATAGCAATTACTTCTCTTCAGTTGCTTTCCTTCCTTTTAGTTAAAAATTTATATATGCAAATATACATCTACATATAGATAATCACACATATACATATGATCAGACTTTACACGCTGCGGAAGACAAAATAACTTTGGAGGCGTAAATCTTAATGTCAATGACAGGAAGGCTTTGGTGAACCATTACCATAAATCTGACAAACGCTAATTTGATGGGTGGCTGTATCTGTCTGCTGCAAGACCAGTCTAGACAGTCTATTGAGAAATCCTAAAACACAACTGTTTGTTCCCTGTAACACCATCTGGATATGGCAATAAGAGCCGACCCAGTGCCATTCACACATGGATCAAAGCACATGCTAATGCCATCATGAAGTCATACACATAAAAAATTCAATCTGAGAACTCTATGCAATTTTCCTAAGTCCTCAGTGAAGAAACCTCAGACTTAGCACAACTCAAGCTAAGTGCATGAAGAGGGGGAGAGGGTGGAAAAAAAGAAGAGAATATTTAATGAGCTTGGCCTTCCCGAGGAATGTTAGGCCACCCATTGTATTGGAAAAGGCTCATGTCACACTTCAGTCATGGCATCCATCAGGGTGCCCCTTTACAAAAATTGATCCGGAGGTTTTTGTAATTACCTGTTTCAAACAGAAAGAGTGCCCAGAAAAAGGAGAAGGTTTCTGAGGTGTAAATCTTGCATTTTCTTATTTAAGACAGAGCTGGCAGAATTTGCAATATCGCNAAAGCACCAAGGGCCCCCTATTGAACTTCTCTAAATATTACAAACCTAAGAGCAAGTCTGGCTATGCAAAAACTAAAAGCAAAGCCAATTTTTTCCTGCTTCCAAAAAACCAAATCACGGCTTTCCATGACACAGCTTAAGCAGATAAACATACTATATAGCATACTGCAAACTAAATTGTCAAAGCTGCATCTACTACAAAAAAAACCCCAAACCAAACAAACCAACCACCCCCCCCAAAAAAAACCATGAAAAAAAACGAACAAACAAACATGCAAAAAAACCCAAAAAAAACCCAAAAAAAAACAAAAAAACCAAACCAAACCAAACCAAACCAAAAAAAAAAAAAAAACAAAAAAAAAAAAAAACAAAAACAAAAAAAAAAAAAAAAAAAACCTTTTTTCTTCAAAACCACCCTGTTCNTCCTGCAAAGCTCACTTCTGACAGTTTCTGGGGTACTTTTTTAATACTGCCCTTCAAAAGGTTCTTGTAATTTTTTTTTAATATAACACATTATGTAACCAATTCAACAATCTGCACAAAACATTTGGCTTTGTCATCAAACCCACCATTTTTTTCTATTAAATATCCATTACACTAGGCTTCCAGCAATTATATTGTTCCCAGCTTTTTGACCATTGGAACTGTATTTCTTATTTAACTCTGTTTTCTTTTTATGATGTGAAAGTTTACAACAAACAGTCCTTAGTCCTTCTGGAAAAGCTATGTATGAAGCTGGTTTGCTGATCCTGAAGATGTATCAAATCAGGAAGCAAAGGCAGGTTTTAACAACCATTTTGATACAAGTCCCATCTTTAAAAGCTGACATCCTATCATTTAAGTCTTTTTCTCTAATCTTTTGAAAGCAATCTGAATACTGTTGGACTTTAATGATTCTTGTGGGTCCCTTTCAGCTCAGGATATTCTGTGACTATATACTGTTATGGCAGTGTTTCATACTGAAAACATTGTAAGATTACAATCCTAGGTCCTTAAATACTTTTCTTTGTAAATTTAAAAAAAAGACAAGTAGCAAAATTTACTTCTGCCACTATGAGCAGCTCATTGGAAGTTAAATAACAATTAAAACTGCATTTTAAACTTTTATAAGCTGATGTTAGTAATTTCCTTATTCTCAATGTTAACACAAATGACCTATCATAAAATACTGCATCCCCAAAAAATTTCATAAAATTACTGCAGAAAAATTAATTCCATAGTTAAAGAACCTGCAAAAATCCCGTATATCCACACACAAACACACAAAATCACTCAAACTAAACTTCCAAACACAACTCTCAGTCTAACTTGAAAAAATACGTATTTGTAAAAGTAGGTATGAAGTCACAACAGCTATATTGTGGTCTATCAATAAAATAAAACTAAAAAAAAAAGCTACTCTACAGTCCTCACGATCTTTAGATTCAGTAATTCTGTGGAAATTACAATTGTCTTAAAATTTAAATACCTGAGTTCTATATATATAGTTTCTAATAACAACTTCAGAAGAGAAACAAGTTCAGACTGTTACAGAGATGAAATAGTCTGAGGAACATTTTGCTACCATATCATGAGAGGATCAATTATAAAAACCCTTTTTTAATGACATAGATTAAAAGATTACCATTCCAATAAAAAAAACAAATTTTTTTTAGATAAAATGAAAAACATTTTAAAAGGTGAGGGACAAAAAAATTTTTTTGCTGCAATCAGATGACCTTAGGACAAAAAAAAAAAAGTCATAAAGTAGTCTTTCCATTCTAAGTGTGTTCATGGATAAACAGAAAAAGAATCTCCACAAAGATTTCCGGTACTAGAAAAGCCAAGAGATTGGCCCTGACTTATGACTCAAAAGACTGATACACTATGAGTCATCAAGTTTTCAGTCTGTAGAGATATTTCAATATGGGGAAGTGGGAGATTTACAGGAATGAACCGTGCATCACAAACCAACACTTGTTTCTGCAAAAAAGCAAGTATGTCCCCTTAAGGAAAAAAGTTCAAAATGCAAAAATACCACAGTAATTTCTCATTATATTTGCAATGTGATTAAATGGCATCATACTAGCATTAGGCTCTTTCATGTCTGAATCATGTGCAAAACAGATAACTGAAGAATATACACGCATTTAGTATTTGCATAGAAATGCACAGAATCTCCTGTTTCCTCCAAATTTCTACATGGAGCATTGCCTTAAGAGAACTAACTTAACTTTAGGCAGAACAAAATATGCCCAAACTATCAATGTTTCAGCAGCAGACACGTAGTGAAGGGCGTGTTTCGCAGGACTTAAAATTTCCAAGTACTCCCTTCACGCTGTGCAACAGGACAGCACTGCCATCTACCGCTCACTGCTGCAGCACTACGCATTCACAAACTTCCAAAAAAGTCTCCACCAGCTTAAATACAACACCTCTCACAAGCAGAATCAAAGACTGAGAAGCCAGTCCCAGGAGAGATACCTGCACCAGTAACTCCTCTAGCGATTCTATAATTCTACATAATACAAAAAAAAAAAAAAAAAAAAAAAAAAGCTATTNAAAAAAAAAAAAAAAAAAAAGCTGTGTTTCGTTACCCTAACGTCTTGCAGAGCACCGAATTAACTGGAGTGCAGAGGGAAGAGAGGGAAGAGAGCTGCAGCTGCTCCCCAGATGGAGTCACCAGGTAGCTGTGCAGTGCCCACTCCTGTTTTCCCACCAACGCAGCCGTACACTTCCTGAACATCGAGTCCTTTTTCCATTTTCTAGTCCTTTTCAGAGTTCAGACATTAATCTGTTTGTATCCTGAGAAGCTATCCATTTTCACACAGACACAAACATTACAAGGCTACACGGTTACATACCCAGTGCTGTAAGCAAAACAATAATTATTTTTCCCAGTGTTTACACAACAAATTCATTTCTACCAAATGCTATAGACTCAAGTCTTTTTAAAATAAAGTTTGTGGATAATCCATGGACTAGCTAATAAAAAGGTATTTCATTCAGCTGCTTAAAAAGAGTTGCCAGGAAATTACTGACATGCTCAAACCATTTCAATCACAATCTTGATATGATGAAGAATTTAGTAGAATATAAGCTCAAGGATATATTTGTGCCACTGCCTTTCTAACTGGAAGAAATTAAGTAGCCAATCAGTAAGCTTGACAGGTTCTGAAGAATTCCTCCTCAAAAGTGCTGTTCCCACTACCAACAAATTTGGATTCACTAGAAACTTCTTGAAGAAAAGAGACGACAGATTTTGTTAATGGAGAACAACTCACATGATAATAATGATGATGAAACTAGTGAAACATAATCTGTAAGTACACTGAAGACAAATTGAACCACCTCATTACGAAAAACAGAAATGTTATGACTGTTTTGCAGGATACAAACCGCCATGTAATCACTTCAGTCACAAGTCAAGCGTCATAATTACAGTACTTAGTTACTCGAGTCTCCCAGATTCCACGGCAATAAAAGGCTACCTGTTACTGTATGTGGTAATTTGAACTTGATGGTGACAAGTATTAGAGGTTGAAAACAACAGAGGTGAGAATAAAAAGCTGAGAACAACCGTGAAACCTGTAGTTAGAATACTGAGATACACAGACTCTTTCCACTTACTGTTGTTTTGTGGTGTTTGGGGATTTTGTTTCTGAATGGCAAAGTCTATCAAAATGTGAAAGACCTTTCAGAAACTTCAAGAATCTTTAAAATCTTAAAACACCCTGCCAAAAACCTCTGTAGACATCCTACCTCTCTTTCTTCTTAAAACAATTCTGCTGAGAATATGCAAATATACTTGCTCTGGAGAACCCACAAAAGCAAGTCACACTATTTTTTTCACAGTAGACGAGAAGCACAGATTAATTTCTTCACAGGTGACTTTATACTGGCCATTTAAACAGGAAGACCAAGCTAATGAGGTCTTCTACAGGCAGACAGGAGCAGCCTCACATTCACGTGTCCTGGTCCTCAGGGGGAACTTCATTCTCCCCAGTATCTCTTGGAAGAACAACAGAGCTGGTCA
>VZTR01025238.1:0-14949 GCA_013400775.1 Chaetops frenatus
GATCCATGGGTTTTGGTGGGACTTTTGAAAAGTATTTTTTGAGCAAAGCCTTGTGACAGAACAGAGCTTCATTTTCAACAACTTTTAATACCTTTGGGATTTAATTAATTATTTTTCAGCCTTTTAAAATTCGGGTTTCAGCTAATTTCTTAGCTATTATTCAATGTTTTCATTACTGTTAACTAAATCCAGGGAGCTTTTGGAGTTTTATTCTGAATTAAGCCTTTATTCCTCATTGTTTTAAATGCATGGAAGTCAACCGAGTTGTTTTGTCTGATATTCTCCATGCCATGGTGAATTCTGTGCTGGTAGGACTGTAAATGGGCCATGTTGTTAATGAATTACTAATCCCTGTCACTCACATTTTCTGGGGAACACATGCTATATTTAGTCTTTATATTTGGAAAAATAAAGCTGGAGAACTCTGAGGCTTTTTTTCTCATGAGGAGTCTTTAGAATATTCCCTAAATATGATAATTCAAGTCAGATAATTCAGTCACCAAGTATAAGTGTTCTTCATTAACCATGGTGGAAATTAGACCCTTGAATTGAGAGGCTAATTAAGATAATTATATCTAAAGCCTGAAAGAAAACTATGCAGACATTTCTTAAAATCTCATTTGTCCTTATGCAAATCTGGACCAACTCCACTGTCATTTTCTGGATTTACACCCAAGTAATTGAAAGCACTATTGAGCTCTTCTAAGCTCTCAATATCGGCAAAAGGCATTGAAATAATTTACAGTCAATTGAAACAATTTACAGTCAGGCTGTGTGTTTCTCTGTAACTTCTAGATGAACTTCATATCACAGTGCTCTTCCTTCCAAAGGTACTTTGCCATTCTGATGGATTACTTATTTAAGAGAGAAACAAACCAAAACCCATGATGTATTTGGAGGGCTGTCACCAATTTAAAGAGCTGCCAACTTTTACAACATTAGCAAATGAAGAGAGTTGAAAAGTTCCAGTGTCAACTATTGCCTTCTCCAGGGGTGATGTTATTTTCAGTGTCTTTCCTGTGGAAGGAACTTTCTCCTCTGTTTCTTGTGACTGCCAATGGTACTGAGACCACCACTTAGTAAAAAACACTAGGTGAATGCTGTGCATGAACCAAGTAGAAAAGTGGATAAAGTGAGTGAGGAACACCATTTAATCATACACAGTTACGCATTTTAGCAGTGTCCATTCATCAGGAAGGTGAGCCTTTCTTGGCTTGTATTTAGTAGGAGGGTTGGGCAGATTTCTGACGTGCTCTTCTGCACCCCAGCCCACCCCAGCAGTGATACCAGCTGTGGACAGAGCTGTGCCAGTCTGTCCCACACAGAGCAAATGTGAACTGAAAGGCAGCCTGCCTAGACTAGCTATGAAGCACCAAGCCCTGCAGTCTGCTTCTCTCTTATATCCAAAACCTGCCGTGAGAAATGGGGAGAGCTCACAGGTCCTTCTGACCCAGCTCACCTAAGACAATTCCAGGGGGCACATACCCTTACATCTAAACTCTGCAGACAGACAGGCATTAAAAAAGACCCAAACCTTGTCCATCACCAAAAATAACGTGTTATTCCATATTTTGGTGTTGGTTTTCCTCTCAGCCTCAAAGAACTGAAGGAACCAAGAGCAAGAGGCAGCCTGTAGGAGACCAGATGCTTCAGTGAGAGCTTCAGTGAGAGCAGACAGTTTACAAAAATATATTAACAGAAAGAAAGAAGGAGATGGAAAAAAGGGCACCATAAGATATCAGCAGGACTACCAGCTCAGCCCAAGGGGCCCTCCAGTCTTTTAACTTGTTGGTTGACACCTACCAAGCAAATGCTTCCAAAGCTTCTTGGTTCTTCCATCATCATTTGGTGACATTTCAAGCAGACTAACAATGGAGGGAGCACTCACAACTTTTACCTGTTTTCACAGACAGTGTCTGTGATAAGAGAAAGGCCTTCAGAGAAAGAGAAAAGAAAGTGACCTCCTTTCATCTGGGTTAAAAAAGAGATAGAAGGGAGCCAGGTTCATTTAGTATAAAAGTACCTAAACTGCTTTTGCATAAGGCTCTGCAGAGTATCCAGGATACCTGAAGCAGATGTGGCATCTGATGCCAACATCTGTTCTCATTACTGATACAAAGCATTGTTTGTTTTTCCAAAATTCTCTTCTTTGGAAGGTTTTCTAGTGCCCCACACAGCAGTCAGAGAGAGACTGCCAGCCTCGGCATGGGAGGCTGCCGCATCACAGGGAATGTCAGCTCACCTCTGGAAGACTGCCAGTTCTGTCTCCTGCAGTTCTGGCATCTCAGCAGGAACTGGGAGTCATTGCCTTGCAGACAGCAGATTTCCTTGGCTCGATAAACATGCAGGATGCTCTCAATGAAACCGGAGACAAATGCAAATAGGCCCCCTTCATCCAATCCCTGACTCCCATTCCCGTTTCACAGCACTTGCAGTCTGAATTCAAATTTAAAGAGTCCATGCAAGCATTCCATCAGCTCTCCAGCGTTCAGCATCAGCCCTTCCCAAATGTCCCTTGACTCATAGACTTAAAACCTTCAAGTTGCCATCCTGTGAGAACCCAGATTCTGTAGAGAATCTTGAATTTTGGAAACAAAAGAGGTTTCCATTACACCAAATACAAAAGGGAGTTCAAGCTCCAGGACTGTACATTCTGGGTTTTTTCCATTTGTACTTGGGAATTTGATTTTTATGTATTTGGGCAAATCACTGCAAGTGACTTCTTTCAGAAGGCAGTAAGGCAAGGCAGCTTTCCAGGCAGCTTTCCATGGCTCAGGGCACTAAACCAGTCTGCCCCTCTGTGGCACAGAAAAGCCAAAAAAACCTTCCCCCCACCTTTCCCAGTTCCATCAGTACTCTGACATTTAATGTCACCCAGACACAGGTGGGTCTGGGCTTTTCCAGTCAATCTCCTTTGCTGCAGCAGTCAGATTTTATTCAAAATCTGTTGCTGGTTTTATGAGCAACAATAGGCATCAACCTTCTTTTTTTTAAACATAAAATTAGGGTTTCAGTTGCTAATGGCATGTGATTCAGTTCTCTCTGATTTTCTCACATAACCTTCAGGATAATTAATCAGCTTTTCAACACAATCATGCCTCTCTGTCCTTGTCTTTGCTGCTAGGATATTCTGTCCAAGTACCTATGGAAGTTCAAGTTCAAAGTCAGAGCATCGTAAAAGTTCAAGTTCAACTAACCTATGTAATTCTGGGAACAAATATCTAATACTCTACACATTCAGAGTACAAGAATTGCTATAAAAATGGCATTCTGTGAATTAAGTATTATACAGTGGACTCCAAAGCAACACAAATCATCCCTCATAACACTGAAAAAATCTTGCTCTTGGTCCATTGGAACAAATTTGAGCAATTACTTCTTTCTCTTTTGTAGGTTAGGGCTGAAGGATTGAAATGTGGATTAGGATCCCAGATAAGTACCTGATTTTGACCTAGAGGTTTGTGTTGGAGCTGTTATCAGTGTAAAGTTATAACTTATTAGTTATAGGTTTCTAATATTATATTTTAATGGCAGTTGTAAGTCTTCCAAAGTGTAGACTATTTCATGAAGACTGTGAAAGTTTAGTAGTCAAAAGAGAATGGCAAGATATTCTTATTGTGCTGGTGATTAAAAGAAAAAAATATTGGAATTATGTGACGAGTATAACCCACTAAATAGTCTCCATCTCCACATATTTCATCCTAATGTAATCACCCACTGTTACATGGGCAGTCTGCTGCACACTTAACCCAGGCTCCTAGCAAACCAGGACACAGTATGCAACAATTTGTTGTTCCCTAAAAGGTTAGACCTGGACTTAGATTAAGGAACAAATAAATGAAAAATCTGGCTGCATAGGAAGAAGAGAGTTTCCCAGGCAGTGATTTTCCATACAGCTTTCCTCCACTGCTTTTAGGAGACAGAGCTGGTGCCAGGCAGGATGGAGTAGTCCTGGCTGGCTGACTATGGAGAAGGTCATATCATTGACCTGGACATCATTACACCACACACAGGCTGTGCCAGCTCCAGAAGGGAGGCAGCTTGTCCTTGAAGGCTGGCTTAGCCAGGGATACCAGGGCTTCCTTTGCACCTTTTGGAAGTCACTGCTACCTGTCCTGGCTGGGCTACAAAACACATATCCTGATTTTCACTTGTTCCAAGCTGCTTGGAGTTCAAATCCCAAGCAATGGCTCAGAGAGATATAGAAAAAAAAATGGAGCTGCAGTACTGAAAAGGCTCATTAAAACCATTGCATGTTAAATATTTCTCTGTACTGCATGCAGAAATCCTTAGCATGTGACGGAGGTGGTTTTTTATTAAAGGGGAAAGGAATATAGGAATTGGTGCCTGCTTCCTCATTAGCAACTCAGTTTTCCTACAGTAGTCATGGGTAAAGGAATACAATATGCAATATCTGCAATCCTGGTAGAAAGGGTTTTCCTCACTCTATAAAATGATAATTGAGAGACTGAGAGGACATCTAATACATTACTCTTTCTTTCTTTCTTTCTTTCTTTCTTTCTTTCTTTCTTTCTTTCTTTCTTTCTTTCTTTCTTTCTTTCTTTCTTTCTTTCTTTCTTTCTTTCTTTCTTTCTTTCTCTCTCTCTCTCTCTCTCTCTCTCTCTCTCTCTCTCTCTCTCTCTCTCTCTCTCTCCTTCTCTCTTTCTCTCTTTCTCTCTTTCTCTCTCTCTCTCTCTTTCTCTCTTTCTCTCTTTCTCTCTCTCTCTCTCTCTCTCTCTCTTTCTCTCTTTCTCTTTTTCCACAGTGATTGTATTTGCACCCATCCTTGAATTCCCAATGATTTAAAGCTCGGTGTGAACCTTTATGAATATGAACCCCACTAATATCTCATGACAAAAAATTAATCTCCTGGGCATTACCAGACTTACTCCAGGCTATGCAGTAAATCAGTGCCAGCAATGTTGAAACCCTGGGGTCTTAAACTCTGCCTCCTCCTCCTCCAGCTGATATCTTCACTCCATGGTATTTAACAGCTATTCCTGCAGAAGACCAACTGTTGGTTAGTTATTTTTACAATAAATGCCTGTTATTGTGAAAAGTTTGAAAAGTCCTCAGCATGTGCTTTCTTTAAATTGAATATTCATATCTGCTGTTCCCTGTTGAATCATTCAATGACTCTTAAACATCATTTTTGAACAGAGTGATTAAAAAAAAATGTGAACAGATAAGTAGTAACTTAAGAGAAATTCTGGCATCTAAGATTTTAACAAAACATGACAACTCTCAATCTTGAGGAAGGAGTATAGATAAGGAATGGCCAGTGTCACATGGCTCATCAAAACAGTGCCAGGGAGGAAAATTACACAGGGAAAACGCATGTCACATTATGGAAACTAAAGAAAGGTACACGCACACATTTCTTCCTACAGACGTGGGTGTTTTTACGAGTGGAGCAAATTTATTCCAAGTTCAAAACTGGAGCATTTGGAAAGCTCATGATGACAAGTGCAACACCATTAGGAGCTGTAGAGGCAGCATTTCGAGGCCCTAGCATTTATTCTACATTCTGATGTGAACACCCACTCATTCTGACAACAGGAATCAAGAGGGAATAATGATAAGAAATTTATTTCTCTGCATTTTGATATTAATTCAGGCTTCATTGTAAAAGGTGCGATTGTTAAAAAGCTGCACAGTTTATGAGATCCTAAATGCCCTTTGCAGATGCTGCTGGTTTGGGACCCAGTCGTAACCTCAGGCACAAATGGTTATAAAACTCCAGAACAAAAAATCCAGTATTTTCCCCCAATGGTTCATGGAGTCCTATTTCCAAGATATTCAGAGATGTTTCCTACATTTTTATTATAATTTGATCTTTGCAAATGAAATGCTACAGTCAAAGTCAGTCAGTTAATGAATCAACAAAAGACTTTTGAAATCAGATATTAATCATATATACAAAGCCCTAGAGACACCACAGAATAAATGGTTAAAACTCAAATATGTTAAATACCATAGCAAGAAAATGATCAATGATCTTGTTAATGCATTTTAATTCAACCAGGTTTTTTTTTTTTCAGCAGGAAAAGCAATGTGAACTATTATTAAAAAAAAAATCTGGTATCAATCATCTTCTGCTCTAAAGTGCTAGGCAATTAATTTTACTGGTCTGGTACTCTGTCAATTCAATATCTTCTGTGTATAATCACTTGAATACACTTGGATTAGAGGATTGAATATGCAGAGGCTGAAACCTGCTGTTTTCAGTGGGGACAGACATTTTTCATGGTTGTAAGTGCTAGCTATTAAACAAACAAGGTGCTACCAATACTGGATTGGTACTGGAGATGCTGAAAACCTATGATTTTTACAAGAATTGTTTCTCTTTAAATTTTTCAGTCTTATGAGAAGTCAGAACTACACAAGAAAATTATCTTTCCCCTAAAATTCAATGAGGAGGCTAAAAGCACTGAACTCCTGCCATATTTCACTGTGAAAAATAAGCTGGGAGGTCCTAGACAGGCTTTCTATGCTTTAACACAAGGCAATTTAGATTCATTACCTAAGGTCTAGCAGATGGCAAATTTATCAGCTGATGATTTATGACTTAAATAATAGTTCATAGAATAATTTTTAAAGCAGTAAACCCAGCAGCATCCCACTACAGCCCCGTGTTATTGGCCGGGCTGAATACACGAACCCGAAACACGAACCCACGCCTGTTCCCCAGGCACAGGGCACCACTCAAGCTCGAGCCCCAGACCCCTCATCATTGAGGCTGGCGAGCCAAACTCTGCACTGCTAACACCAGCCTGCACCTCTGAAGGGCTTAAGGATCAAAGCACATTCCAGAGGCTCGGGACAGTGAGGACAAGATGTGCTATCTAAATAAATGTAATCCACACCCAGTAATTTCTTGCCCACTCCTAGATGCTGAGCTTCAGGAACAGAAATGTGAATCTTTATCTCAGGCTGTTGCAAGTTTACAGCCCAGGACACCTTGAGATATGTAGACAGGCTGTCTCCACAGCCCCTAATGCTTTCCAAGGTAGTTACTCCCCTACACCAGGACAGGAGAAAATCAGTTTCATGGATTTTACCTTTTTCCA
This sequence comes from Chaetops frenatus, assembly GCA_013400775.1. Classification (NCBI taxonomy): domain Eukaryota; kingdom Metazoa; phylum Chordata; class Aves; order Passeriformes; family Picathartidae; genus Chaetops; species Chaetops frenatus. The sequence continues at coordinate 7,071 of VZTR01025238.1, forward strand.
TTTGGCAATTACAATCTACCACTCTTCTCTTCCAAGAGCAGAGCAGAATTTAATGTCTTCCCTTTGCTACTGCCTCTCCAGGGAGGGAGGTGTGGAAGCTGGGGCTGCTTCTCCCCATTCATGTGTCTGAGACTCTATATTCTTCCTTCTACACGACAGTCGTTTTCTACGTTCTATTCATCAATCAGCCTCCACCTTTCCTCCCTCTTCCTTTTGAACTGGGTCTTCTTATCTCCTGTCTTCTCTTATTCTTGTCACTCCTTCTCTCCACCCACATACCCATGGAGTTATTACCATATTTCACTGCCTCATGAGCTCTACAGTCAAGCAGAAAGAAAAAGCAATGGCACAGGAGGGGAAAAATCCCTGCTTTCTGCATGATTACACATCGGCTCCTCTTGTAACTTCTGCAGCACTCAGGATTATAGCCCAGGTGGCAAACCTTTAAACAGCGGGGAGTCCTAGAACAAAATGATGCTGATACTACTTGCTGATTACGGCAAAGGCTTAAAACATGTTTCACTGAAAAATTCTGCAGGGTGACAAATATGTCTCAGATTTCAGGGAATGTAATTTCTGATACTTGCTGCATTATAAGCACTGTTTGTTTGGAAATGCCTAAAAAAACCCCCTGCTTGCCTACACCACAGCTTGCAAGATTTACTGAGCTGCCGAAATTCAATCCTAAACACTCTGGTAAGGTGAACTGTACCACATCTCATCTTGGCACAGCAGGACCCGTCTTTGCGTGACTGCTGAAGTGCAAGGACAGAGCTACCTCCAGTACCAACAGGAATGGCAGCAGCAGCCCTGCTGTGGGGCACTGCTCCTCAGGATTATACTCCTAACACTAGGACATTAAAAAACACTCATGCCAATAACATCTCCAGTACAGTCAACACCGATAACAGATTTAAATTGTTTCAGCACTTTGTGACTATTTTGTACTTTTTCAGAACTGCATCAGTAATTAAAAGTCTCAGAGTATTTCTGATTTTAGGAAAAAGCTCCCAAGTAGTTTATTTGCTCTATGAATATAATACAATACAGCAATTTCTACAACTGCTTTCAGTGCTTCAAAAGTAATGGCATATAAATATAATCCTTATACATGATACCAGACATGTATCAAATCTAAAGTTAGTCTCAGTGGATGTTACTCTCATCTGGAGCTGCTACATACACAGAGAAAGCCCTGCTATGTGTTTCCTCTCTGTATTCCCATTTTAAGGTAATATTTAATCAGATGCTTAGCCTGCAAAATGAAGACACCCACTGAAAGTAGGTCATGATTCTTATCAAAAGCAAGATCACAATGCTGGATTGTTTTTACTGGGAATCTCAAAATACGAGCAGATTAGAAAATCTGTTCAGTAAAACAACAACTTTTTTTGAAATACCTTTAATGGAAATTTTATCTTTAATAGTGATTTCTGCTGCAGATGGCTTAGGACACAGCCAGGCACGACAGAGCATTACTGATGTGCCCTTAATCCTGCACTGGACCAAAGCCTCAGTGTAACAGCTCTTTTATCTGCTGGTGACTTTGTGAGAAACGAGCTGTTTGCTGAACCAGCACAAATGATGTCCCTATGGAAAACTGTTTTGTATTCTTTTTGCCAGGACTGTTTTTAAAAAGAGTACACTGTTTGATCTATTACAGGAATAAGCATTGCTTACAAAGTCTGGTCCTTTACTGAATCATATAATAAAGAAGGAGCTACTGTGTATTACATCTATTAAATTCTTTGCTAATGTTTTTAGTTTCGGAATGAAAAAATAAAATTCTTATTCCCTGAAGTAATTAGTTGCTTAATATTCTATTAAGAGAGAAGTAATTTGCACAATCCTAGATCAAAACATCTATTTCTACTCTCATTAACAAAATACAAATGACACCTTACACCAAATGATACTGCAAAATTATAATCGTGTTAATTACAGCCAGTGCATTTCCAAAGTGACTGGTGTTAAATTCAGACCTTTGCTCTCTTGTTTTGTTCAGTTTTAACAGCAATAATGGGATAAATACTACAGTAAATAGAGCAACTACTTAATTTTTGGGTTTACTAGTGACAAAACCACATAGTTTCTTAGATCTCAAGAACGAAATTAAACTAAAGAGAATTCTGCAACTGAAGATTGAAAGTTTCTCTCTCTTAATATGAGATTTAAAAGAACCTTGAAAAAAATTGCAAGAGGATAGATAAACCTAAACAAGCATAGAAATAATTCAGCAATAAAAACAGATGTTTCTACCACTAACAGCAGATCTGCCATGTAGCAAAAAGAAAATTTAGAACAGATGAATGTAATTCTAGTGAAGTCCAGGAGATATATGCAAGTAAAGAATTTAATCTTCCTTATCCTTCTCCCATGGTGTGATTAATCCTCTACCTTTAGGCTCTTGAAGATGACTTCTAGAGATAGCAACAGAAGCAATATAATTTTTCTGCATATAAAATATAGAGAAAAATATAAAATGTGCCACTATACAGTTCTGTTCCTAAACAAAATGTTGCATTCTCCTATCCCCTCTTACAAATGCGATTCAGCAGCGTGAGATTTGTGGCACAACAGAATAATATTCTTTGTTGTGCCTGGTTCCTATTTAACAATGCTCTCTGTACAGCTGCCAAAAACGCTGAAGGTCAGCTAAGCATGGATGAAAATGTAAGGCCACACTCAGGTTGCATAAGTTCCACTAAACAAGTTAAGCAATACCTGTTTGGTAACCAGGAAGCTGGTGTCATGGAGAGCAGCGAGCAGGGCCAAGGAGGGTGCTGAGCAGCGAGGAGCTGCAGGGTCAGCAATGGGGACAGCGGCTCCAGGAGAGCTGGGGAACGGAGGCTGTCTCAGTGTGGTCCCAGCATCTGCAAAACTCTGTTCAGACTCGAGCCCCACACAAATCAACAAATAAAAACTGTTTCTGTCATGTAAATAGATTTTTCCTATTCTCAAGAACTGCATGCAGGCAGCAGTTTCAACCTAGTCACACTGCACATTACTAGACACATATATTAAAACTGTGATTTTTAAAATTTAAGAAAAAAAAGAAACTACCTGCCTGTATATGTGAATCTGATATCCAACAAATGGGATTACCTTGCTTAAAATATGCCTACAAGTCCTTGTGGGTGGGGTGAACGCCCTCAAAATATTCTAATGAATTTCATGTGGGGCAGAATGTAAGTTTGCTAAGGGCTGCAGAAAGGAGAGTTAAATGTCAAGATTTTTTAAAAGCCACTCTTTTAATCTTAGGCTATTAGCATTAGTATCCCTGAACTTTATATCATATTTAAAGACTGGGTCTGAGTTGAAACACATGCCCATGTGTACCTGACTTTCACTTTGCATGGAGGCCAACTCATTTAGAAATATAAAAATAATAGAATAATGGTGCAAAATAGAAATAATCTCTGCGAAACAGTGCATGAAGAAAAAGCTATAGGCTGGTACAACACCAGCGAATGCCCCAACACACCACTCCCTGTGGTTTTGAGTAAACATGTTGTCCCAAGCTGTCCCAGGTAACCTCTTTGGTCCCTGTCACTGTGTCAAGAGATCACTTGTCCCCCTGCCAAAGGGCAAACTACAGCTAGAGACAGCTTTAAAAATTGGGATAGCTGCGAGATGTCATGAATAATCACATACCTAAGGCTTAGGTACCAAGGAACAGGAACAGCCCAAGCAGCCTCTGCAATGGGGGGCTGCTGCTGAAGCGCTCAGAAACATCAGCAGGGGAGAAATGGCAGTGACAAGCACCTGAGCCAGAGCCCAGCAGAGAGACTGAGCTGCTTCTCAGGGCTACAAGCAGCCTTCCTCTTAAAAGGTAGATGGGATAGCAGTGAACCCAAAATATATTCTAAGATAGATCACGTTTACACATCCTGGCTAATTACTGGAGAAGACTCGTAAGGATCAGAAAGAGCTGAATCCAGCAGTAAATCTGTTCTTCTCCCCAAAGACTAAGTTAATGCTTGTTTTTTTTTTGCTGGTGCACATCTCATAATGAGCTTAGACTCCAAGACTGGAACCAAAGAGCCAAATCTTGAACAAGCATCCACTTCTGCAGACCAGGACAAAGAAGGGGCATTCCTGTCCAAGGGAAAAGCCTGCCATGTTCCCAGTTCTGCAGACAGAACAGGGAAACAGTAGTTCAAAATGGAAAATGGATAGTTCATAAAATACAAAAGGACAGAGAAGTCAAATATAGTTCCTGCCTCAATGGATCTTCAGACTCAAGAGGTTTCACAGGTCATTAAAAAAAAGCTTTATGTAACTAATTTTTAAAAATTCTCCTCTGTATCTCTGGCATGCAAAGGTAAGAGTTCTATATATGATAAAATTTCTGGACCTTCTTCTTCTCAGTAAGAATGACATAATTTAAATCAAATGACCAGAAGACCGTTCATGTAACAAAATATTTTTAACCTTTCAAAGAAACTGCAGTAAATCTGAACATAATCAGATGTGCAAATGGTATAAAGTAATGTGAAATGATACAGTATTCTCTTTATTTAGACAGCACCTTGATTTGGAATACAAAAGCTTGCTTCTAAAGACAACGCCTGCCACTGCCAGGCTTCATGTGTTCTATGCCACAGTTGTTAGACTACCACAGAGAAAATCACTCATCTTCAGCCAGCAAGTTGGTCAGGGGTTTGAAGAGAGTACTGCAGAAACTTGTGCAAGAGCAAAACTGTCTCATCAGATCATTACAACAGTAGAATGCAGACCCAAGTGCCTGCTGAAGTGCCAGGGCTGGTGGGAGCTCCCGATGCCATCTGGGCAGAACATAGCACACGGATCCAAAACCTTCCACAACAGAGATTTCTCTTGGCTCATACTGGACCTGTTGCATTAAGCAGCTTCCAAGAGCATACAGTAGCAACAAGAACGGGATTCTCTTCCCTCACTGTTTAATTCTCTCCCACCTCTGCACCTGCCAAAAGATTCTAACAAAAAGAATTACTGGCCTTAGTTCTTTATTAAAGAAATCACTCTAGTGAGCTCTGAGGTTCACTATTATTCATATGCAGATGTCTGTAAGAATGTATTAGTCAGGAAAAAAAATTATTACCATGTTTTTTATTAGCAGGAATATATGTAAAATTTCAATGGAAAGTTGTAGTCAAGCAAAGCATTGCTGACAAAACACCTAAAAGAACTTGGGTAGTTTGAGTTTTCTGAAGAAATTGAAAAAGCATAAATTAATGGGGGGGGAAAAAGGTCTCTTTTCTAGTTGTAATCATCTCAGGTATAGCAGGTAAATAGGGTTTATGCCTATGGTTTTAAACAGCCCCACTAAATTTTATTTAATGGCAGATTAAAAAAAAAATCCATTACTCTCAGTATTATGCAACACTGGCAAATGCACAGAGAACCAATTTGATACCATTTTCAGCTGCAGCTGGTCACATTACTCAAAAACCTCCTCTATCAAACCTGCAGTTTTTAGGACCCAGCACAAAGGGAGGTACACATGCAGGAGCTACTGGGCTTAAAACAAATATTATTATGGTGAAAATCCTGGGTAGAAAAGAATTAGGGAAAACCAGAACCAACCAAAAAACAAACCCAGAATAAAATCCCTAATAATCAGTCTCAGCTGTCTCAGGTTTTTCACACAGAACTGCCTTAGTGCCTGGGTAAACTTCCCGTAAGTGCACAGCCTTTTATCGCAGGATCGCAAGTCAACCAATGGTAGTTAAAATTAACAGTTGTACTAAGCAACATCACATAAACTAATTTTCCAGAGAATCTGCCATAAAGTCAAATTATTCCTAACTCTTCTAGTTCAACTGAAATGAACTCAATGGAAGATAAAAATGCTGCATCTCCTGTAAGAAAATTCTTCAGCGGGATACATTAGTAGTTTACTGCTGCCTGCCCCACTGCTGAACAGGCTAACAACAGGTATATTTTTTCCTTTATATTAAAAACTACGATGTCTAAAAAACATTTTTATCTAAAACAAACAAACAAACATTTAATCCTGGTAATTATGAAGGCTAAAAAATCCACCCCTTGGTTTGTAATCTTCAAGTTCAGTGTCTTGTTATACTGGCAACTTTTAACCTGCCAAGAAAACAAATCCCATCTAGCTTGTGGAAACACTCAATCCACCAAAACAGGCAAAAAGTTCACCCTTGGCTTGAATGTACACAGGATCCTCAGCATGTGGATGGAGACTACACTGCACATCTTCTGCAGTGGAAATTGGCTACACTTCTCCATGCTCAAAACGTTAAGTTCATGCTGTTCACAACCCAGTTTTCCAGTCTCAGCTGGTAAGCCTTTTTCTTTGAAGAGAAGAAGCACATTAGCTCTAAAAGCCATCTTTTAGTCTCTAGCACTGAATTTTGAGGGTGTCCATTTGACAAGAAGACACAAGGAAACAACACATAATCAAACTCATTGTTTATTAACGATTTCAAAGGTCATCTGAATCATGATCCTCAATTTTTTGGAGCGGCCACCTAATACAAATTACCAAGTCTATGGAGAGAAGCTCTGTAACACTATGAAGAACTGAAATGACTAACTGGTATTTGCAATACACTGACTCTAAGCCTTCATCGTTTACAGGCAGTGGCTGATTTTTTCGGAGTAAATTAATGGCTTCAAGATAGAATTTGGTAAAACCATCTCATTCTGCTGTCCAGTACAAGACTTTAGGAATACTTAGCAAAGCATCAGCAACCACGTTAGATACAACAGTTACCTGTGACTGTTGACACTGTTTTGCATAATCCTGAATATAATAATGTAACAGGATTTCAAAGTACCCTCCTACTGGCAAAACTGATCCTGCTTCTATGAGGGAGTTGGAGTGATCCTGTGCAATACTCGCACAACCCTCCTGTTTGAATGGAACTGTGTGGCAACACATTTTCTCTAGACCTTTGCCAACATCCAGGCGCTCACACGCAGTGACTGTATCAGTGTTATGCACCACTATCATAGGAGTGCTGTGGTTCTTTTGATTGTGGACCACCAGATCACTTTTATAAGGGTCTAAAATTTTTCTCTCTGTTTCATCACTAAGTACTTTCAGCTGACATTCAGAAACCTGGTTACTATTACAAGTATTTTCTATTACCAGTTGTTTCTGAGTAGCTGAAGAATGCCGAGTGCAAACATCTGAGGCTTCGCTCTGGCTTTCACCTTCCACTTTCCACTCCTCCCTCCGATCAACTGTTTTGAACAGCTGCTGCAGCATTGTGAACGCCTCCTGTAAAGCAGCAGCGTGTTGCTCATTAACGCCACCGACCGGCCCACAAAGGATCAGACAATGGGGCTGGAAGGCACACACGCTGCTGAACCCAATGTGGACGCATCTCTTGGAGACCAGCAGCAAGGGCTGGCAAAACGTTACCACTGCAGTTTCGGTTATTTCTTTGTCCATGTTATCACCGAAAGACGCGTAAGGGGAGACGCCGGTGATTTCACTGATAAGGGCCATTTCTTCCGACGATAAGCACTCTACCACAGACACACCATATAATTTGGCATAGTAAATAACTACTTCTTCTTGCTTCGCACTCGACAGTAACAGCTTAACGTTGTTGCTCTGCAAGTGTTTCATTACGGCTTCTGTCCTGTTAGTGATCCAGCGCAGGGAAGCCCGATACTGACCCTCGGAGTCTACAACAAACTCGACGCCGGGGGCCGTCAGGGCGGGCCGCAGGGGCTCGGTGACGAGCAGGGCCCGCAGCTCCCCGTCCGCCGGGCAGTAAGCAGCGAAGTCCCGGCGGAGCACGATGCCGGGCAGGACCCTGGAGCTCGCCAGGGGCAGGCCGGGCACGGCGGCGTGCAGCTCCGCGAACCGCCGGCCGAGGAGCCGCAGCACCCGCGGGCGGGCGGCGGCGGCCGG
>VZTR01025238.1:15736-31270 GCA_013400775.1 Chaetops frenatus
ACCCGGAGGTGCGACACATCTTTATTGGAGGCGGCCCGCGACAGTTCAGCTCCCTCACACAGAGCGGTGATCAGGGGTGTCGGACAGGGCGGGACACGCGGGACGGGGAAGCGAGGACAGTGGCATGAGGGCTGATTTTCCCGCTTAGCAGAGTGAAAGACCGGGGTAGGGCGTAAAGGAGAAGAAGTTAAGGAGAAAAAGCCCAAATAATCTCGCCCTGAACTTACTTCGTTTGACCTATTTCTGTATTACCACGAAGTAGTGCAGCTTCACTGTAAATATCCAAAATCCTCCACTCTGGGCTCACCAGCCAGAAAAAAGAAAGAATGTTTTAAGAGCTGATTTTTTTTCCCCTCCAGAGTCTGACTAAGCAGGAACATCAGTTCTCAAACACAACAGCCCTCACAAAAGATCTGATATTATATATGGCACAAATTTGACAAATCTTTACATGTCTCAGAACAGCATAGAAACCCATCAAGAAGGCACTGTTTACAGTACTTGAATATCTGCTAAATTTTCTGTGATTTGCTGGTACTCTTGAAATAAAAATAATTAAAACTTAGAGATATACAGAATTTTTGTTACACATTATTTACACAATGGTAATAGCTAAAAATAAAAGCCTTTAAGAAACACTGAATTACAAGTATGTTTCATAAACAGGAGTCTAGGAAAAAAAATTGCCAAAGGCACAGAAGGGAGGCAAACAACAAACAAAAAAGAAGAAACCACAACCATTACATTTTGCAGGACAACCTTTCAAATAATTTGTGAAATTTCACAAGGGGGAGGAAGGACACAACAACTGGGCTATATACCCTCATCAAGTAGTATCGACTATTTAAAAGGAATCAACACGTGAAATTCAAGAAACCTAATTTACTGTTGAAAATGATACTTGTTTCATTTCACATGGTATATTCACTTTTTGTTAGTTTAGGTCGTCTGTATCCAATTAGGCAACCTGTACCTAAATGGCAAATTAAAGGCACAGAGTGCATCTGAAAACAAACCAACCCAACAAAACCACATGGCAATACATTCTGCAGATATTTCCTGTACAAGAAAAATAACCCCAAACAAAACAGGATGTGGAAATCAAATGTGAAAACAAGTGCTGTTACAAACTTTAAAAACTAGTAGAAGGCCACAGCCCTCCAACATCTGCAAACCGTACAATCAATTTTTTATATATGTGCAGAGCTCAGTCTTAAGCAGGTAGTGGTCAAGAGCTGCTGTACATCATGGCTAAAGAGGACAACAGTGATGCACTAAAGAAAAGAATCCATACGTGTCTGTGACCAACTGTACAGTAAAAATTAGGGAAGAAGTTTCTTTGTTCTATTCAAATCATATTCACTACAAAACCCAGAGAAATAAGAATTACTAGGTTCTCATTGTACTTTTCAGAATTTATCTAATTACACAGTCTTGCAGAAGTCTGCAATTTTACTTTTCAAGAAGTTTCATCACATATCCTGTACCTTTCCAGATCCTCACTAAAACCACTTTTTCAACAGCCACCAACTTCAACTCTAAAAAATAAGTTGAAAAGGAAAATAAGCATATGGATTTTGTTTTGCTCTGTTCAAGTCTTCTACTCATCTTGAGCTGAGCATGACCTTCAGCTACAGAGTCTCTTTTCAGTCTGACACTGTCCAACACCAAGCTGCCGGCCAAATGGCTGGGTCAAATCCAGTCACTACCATATGGTCCATGTAAAAATGCATGCAGACTGTTATTCACTGCTCTTGAACAGAAGTGATTGAAAAAATCAGCATGAAAAGGCAGAAGGCCATTTCTATTTACAAGGGAGATAAAAGCTTGTAACTATCAGTCAAGAGTTTCAGCACCACAAATTTAGCAGAGTATTATTTTAGGGGATTGAAGTTATTGCCCAAATCTCACTCATTTGATTATTCTCACATTCAGAGTACATTTAAAGGCTTGTAATGGATCTTAAGACAGGTGAAGCTTGGACATCTGAATGCAAAAATGAACAGCCAAATTCCAGGCTGAGAACGTTAAGTGAATGCTGTAATACTCCGCTTTCTTAATGCCATTTCATACATGGATAACAACTTCAGTTGCCATTTAGAGACTGAGGCATTTGTAATTTTTTTTTTGTTTGTTTATGAAGGGACTTTATGTTCATAAACTTTGCCTTATCAGCTGTAGATTTAATTGAACTCCAACCAGGTTTGGTCTTGCCCATGGCTACAAGATCTGGTTAGTGTAACACATTCCAGAAAAATTATTCAAGACCAAACCATGCTAATGTGAAGCTGTACGAAATATGCTGAAATTCACTTCTTACAGAATAAACTTTTACATAGCTGAGGCCCAAGGAAGAGGAAAGGTAAAAGAGAGGGGAAGGTGTGTGAAAGTGTCAGCCACGGAAATACATAAGCTGGACATTTAAATGAGTAAAGAGTATTTTCACTAAATACTAGCGAGACTGATGCAGAACAGAAAGGCAGATCACCTGGAGAGTCAGGTAGCCTACCCAAGGCAGAGGCATAACCTGGCTACGGCAAAAAGCCAAACACGACTTTCAGACTGTTCCACTGTCCAGGATGGATTTGATTTCTGAGAGGATCCTCTGGAAACAAACTTGGCTGTCCTTGACATTATGCCACTCATCCTCCTGTTGTCTCACCTGGGGTACTGAAAATACCTTTTCAATTCCACAGCCCCTTTTTGTCTTGGTATGCTTGACTGGCACAGGGAACTCACCAGATAAACACCAGAACTACATTTTTTGCTGGAATTTTACAAATTCTATACATGCATATATTTCTTCAAATAAAAAATGTTATAAACCCTGGTTTTGAATTGAAACTTAAGCTTTGCGTGGATTTGTATGGCTACAGCATACTAGGAAGGTGCATCCATGTATTCTGGTAGGTAGCATATACTTGCAGCAAGGAGGGATTTCACAAACACTTGGATTTTCCTCTTCTTTGTTTCAAGATATGTGGTGTTAGCCATTACACAATTTCTGAGCTTTCCCTGTGTAAACACACGTTTTCATTTGCTAGTCTACTCATGACAGTGCCCGACTCCTATTCTATACTGTCTTTTGGAGATGCAGCTCAAGCTACACACTAAGCACATCTCTTCATCTTCACATTTTGTTTCAAAAATAACCATGAGTCCTGGCACCAGCAGTCTGTCTGCTTACTGTGATACGGCATACATAAATGTAAATCCAAAGCTGCAGATTTTTCAAGACTTACAAACATATCAGAAATCCTTGACATTTGCAATTCATGAGAGAGCGTAGACCGAGACAGTACCTCCCAGGGTGCTGTACTGTTGAAAATGTGCTCTGTACAGTAGATGTGGGAATGTGTTTATGATGAATCTGAAGTTTTAAAACTATAAAACAGCTGGCTTACAAGCCTATAGTAATTCAGGATAAAAACCTTGTACTTCCAAAACAAATCAAGGACATTATGTTGCTAATCTCCCAAAGACTTTAGCTTTTTACTTACCATTTCCTAACACTCACAGTTTTTTGTATAATAATGTCTTTGTTTAACCTTAAACAAAAGTTTACTTCCAAACACCCAATGCCATTTACAAAAGCTGTTGGCTACTTCAAAAGTTTCTTTGTTACAAAAACGATAGGTTTATATGTAATGAAGTATGCCTGTTTCTCATTCTACCCTAATAGGAATTACATCCTACCTGTGGGGTCTGACCTCTGAATGTTTAACTTGATCTATTCTGTGGTGAAGATTCATCAGTATGACACAATATAAACACAAGGCTGATGTCATATGACTGTGAGACAGAGGCACACACCAGAAGCAAGAGTGTACTGGCACTTACACAATTCTTACTGCAACTGGGTGGACAGAAGTATGATTCTGAACCATGAACGATGAGGCAAAGTTCTGTAAGTTGTTGCTACACAGTTCTTTTACATAATATTGCATCATTTAAAGTCCAGCTTAAAATATGGTCCCCAGTAACAGTTAGATCATTCCAGTTCAAGAAGGTCCTTGTTCAGATTTCTTATTTGAACAAGAAATTAATGATAAGCTGTAGCAGAACCATGAGTACAATGAAGGCATAGTGCTTAAACTGCAAGGAATGGTAGTCCCAGGGTGATGAATTAGAAGTGACTCTATTTCGTAGTGCCACGATCTCCCTGTAAGATAGAAAACAACATCCTGTAAATTACAGACTAGACAATTTGACATTTTCTACTACATTAGGGCTCCCTACAAAAGGTAGTTTTAGAGGAAAACTGGAACATCAATGAGCAATCAATATATGAGAAGAGTAAAGATACATACCAGCCTCTAAGGAAAAACACCAGCTATGAGGTTACTATTCTCTAAATAATTTTAAAGCATTTTGATTAATACTACCTCTTAATGTCTTCCTGTGTTTCCTTTATAGACTCAATGGCACTCTGCAGCTCACCAAGGTCTGCCCCTTTTTTCCTTATTCTTGTATTATGCTTCAGAAGTTGTGCTAGAAGGATACAAAAGCCAGATGCAATTGACTGAAGTGACTGCTGCCATAGAGGAACAAAGTATGAATGACAAACTAAACCTGTTGTAAAATGAGGAGAAAGTTTTCTAACTAGCTTCTATTGAAAATTTTGTTTCAGAGTCACCTATACCACAGAAGGACAGCAACTTAAGTGCCTGAAATATCTTTTAAGCACTCATCATATTGTTTAGCTACTGCAAACATTATCAACAACAAAAACCTACCCTCTAGCCACACACTAATCTATAAATTAAAACAATTAACCTTTTAAGAAAGAAAATAGTTTATGAACACCATTCTTTTTCCCTAGGTGTTAAATATGTGCAGTACTTAAGCCTACCTACACTGCATTTAAAAAGAAGAAAAGTTGCAATTAAAAACGTGAGCCATTCTGCTGTTTTCCAGAACTTGCTTCACATTGGATAGAACTAAAGCATAATAAAAACATTGAGGTAAGAAGAGTATGCATGACACTGAACTCCTTAGTTGTCAAATAAATTTATTATTTCTGTATGTAAATGTATCTTTGTGTACCTTCACTCCCAGAGGAATCCTGGTTATCAGGCTCTGGGGATGAGAAACCACACTCTCCTTTCTTCTGACTGGCTGGCTTTTGTTTGATTTTTGGAACAGTAACCTAAAATTGATAAATGTATGTGTTATTCCCAGAGAACCAGAACTATAGCAAAGCAGCACATTCCATCAATGACAGTTAAGAGCACACCATCTAACAGAAGCCCAAGTTAAAATTTTTAATGTATTAACAGTCTCCATTTTGTGCATCTTCCCACTTAAGGGAAAATACACATTAAACTGCTGAGCTCAAGTTTGCATAATTTAGATTTGTACCCAATCAAGCCATCTTTACTGCTTAGGATGTCACACAGAAGTGAAAGACATTGTATGGACAGTGAAAACAACGTTTTTGTAGGATAATAGCATTTCCCATCAATCTCAATGCTGTGCCCTTTTAAAAGAACATAATGTACAATATATACAAGTTCCTGGATCTTGCATGTGCTGTCAGAACTGGAACATACCATTGGTGTCCGATGTCGAACTTTTGTCTGGATTGTGCCATCTTTTTCAAACTGGATCATATCATTCAAAGGGTCCCATGGTCTGGTACTAGACAAAGTGAATGTTATTAACACTACAACAATTTTAAAAAGAAATGTTTCTTTGCTCAGAAACTACTCAGTATGAAGAGGCTAAAACTCTCCCTATATAGCAATTTCACATGGCATAACGATCTTATCTTCTACCTATGGTCCAGTCTTAACCTGAAGGGCCAATAGAGCCAAAAAATGAACTTCATGTCATCAAACCCCCAGCCAGTTGATAAGAGAACAAACTATTACATTAACCAACAAGATCATTATGTGGGTTTTTTTGCCAATGATATGTATTTCCAAACATGGAGACATTTCCTGCTTCAGATACAGTTATTATTTTAGAACTACAGGGAAATTAGGGTAATTTAAAAATATTTAAGACTGCTTTTTGTTTTCTTTTTTTTTCCCTTTTAAAAGATGCCTATGAAGGAGAGTTCAAGAATCAGTTACCTCAAACCTGCTTTCATCCCAAAGTGAATAATGGTAATCAAGACTGGTTTCATGAGACACTAATGAGCTATGCACAGTTTCTTGTTCTGATTTTTTAAGAGAGATTTTCCAATTACAGTCTGTTACAGGATTTAAAGCCACAACAACATAAGACACATAGCTCACTGGAGAACAGCAAGCAGCCAAAGGCAAATACCAACATCACCACTTATTACAGACTTTTCAGGACAGAAACTGCACATGAGCTGCAGGAAGGACGTTCTGACACACATCTTTAGTGAGAGTAGATTACACAGGGATTTCTTTTTGTGTCCTTCTGTATGTCTTTTAAGCAATTGTAGCTTTTTCAGATGTTGTGAACACAGACCTGCATTTACATCTTAGCTTAACCTGACTTGAATTAAATGCCATCTGAGGTAACTGGGTTAAGAACTAGGCATTGCTCTCTTCTGTATTTGTAATCCAGAAGCCTAAATCCATAATCCAGATACCTTAACCAAATGCTCCAGCTCACTGAACACATCTTTCACAGTAAAACTGCTCTCTACATGGACCAGGTGGTGAGCCAGCATTGTATGCTTGAAAGGAGAGAGAGGCTTCTTCCAGGGAAGGCTGACAGTGCAGACTGCTTTCTGGCACATAGCAAAATTTCTGTGGCACATTCTTAAACCACAAGGCCTCAAGGACACCAGAAATAATGCAGATTAACAAGACAGGTCTTAAAGCTGCAGGGGATAGGCTACCAGATTTCAAGTACAGTTCTCTTCCTAATGGTTTTACACAGGGTTCAAGAGTATGGGCAGTCAATTCAGCTGGACTGTTCACAACTCTTCCAACAGGAAGAGGCACCAACAACACTAGAGGGTTCAAACCAAGAGAGGGTGTATGACAGAGCATTTACTCTAGTTGGGGAATTTCCCTGCTGCAGGATGTTTTCAGTGGTGAAAGTCTGCACAAACTTAATAGGAAAGCAATGAAATTAGTGGAAAATAAATTTACTGAGAGTTGTTAAATACACAGGTTCCTTGTTTGGTTCCAGGAAACCTCCAAGTTGCAAATTTGCTGGAGGCATGTAGAGTACTCAGGATTCTTGTACTCTTCCCTGTACATACACTTAGGCCACAACCTCAATATCACCATTCTTGAACAGAGAGGTAAAGGCCTCCCAGGTTTAGCCATGGAAATATACTTCCAGCATCCACGGCTTCGAAGCTACTTAACTCTGTGTGTATAATCTTTGGCTATTTTACTTTTACAATCCCTACAATGCAGAAGCATGCTAGGTACTGAAAAAAAATCAGCAGAACATTGGTGAGGACACAGAATGCATCCCTCCAGTAGTCAGGGAGACGGCTCTATCTTCATCTATCTGACCCAGAGCATCACACAAAGACACTCACACACACTCACGTGCAGGACGTATTTGACAGCCAGGCAGAGCCACTTGGTCCCAGCATTAGCTGTTGCTGTAAACCTGCTACTCTGAGAGTTATTCTAATATATATAACAAATTAATTAGCTCAATCCAACTAAGCACAGGCTTCTCTGATTTTCAGACAATAGATTTTCTGATTTCCAGCTGGTATGCCCATATGTACCATATTTTCCAGTTTGGGAAAATCTAGGTAAGCTATTCTAGGGGGCAGAAAGGGAGGACAATGCACCCCAAAGTGCCATGCCCCAAAAAATCTAGAAAATAGCACAGCTATATCATTATATATAAATAAGCTCTATGTCTCAGTTCTTTTGCTCCTGAAACCCCAGGAAAAGGCTCAGCAACATTACCAAGCACTCCAGTACTTACTCAGCATATTTGTAGTGCCATTCTCCTGTGACTAAATCCTGGTCGAACAGCTTGCATGTCCACTCTTCACCCTTAAGTTTCCTCTCTTTGGCACTTTTTCTCTGAGCTTCTTCCAGAATATATTTCTCATGAGTAGCTTCTGTTTGGTCTTTATTATTTATTGCTTTTGTCACTTGTTGCCAAAGCCTGACAAATGAACAATATACAGAGTCACTAGCGTAACAATCTGGTTGACAGAAATAATTGCAATTTCCTCAATTATAGGCTAAGTAAATGGAACACCCTCCAAAGAGAATATTACCATTTTTAATAGATGTTTAATCTACATTTCTATCAAGATTTCCATGATAGTAAGTTTTATAAATAATGACCTCATATTTAACAGTGTTACTCTCTTATAGCATCAAAGGCTAGTATCAACCACGGGAAAGTAATGATAATTTGTTTATCATTTGGAGAAGACTGTGAGTTTTATTTTGGCAAAATAAATACATGGTTCTAAAGTGAACTTACTTCTCTGACTCAAAGTCATCTTGCTCTTCAAACTTCACAGTGTATCTAGGTAATCTACGCTGCTTCATATCAGATGTTGGGTTCCAGAACATCTCTGAAACACCTGTCTTCTTGTCACTAATAATAACTTCACTGTCCTGTAACAGATATGATTGGTATCTTAATTGTAATTATCTCAAAGAGTGCCAAAATAACAAAAAAGCAAGGAATAAGCAAGGAATAAGCCTTTTTTTTTTGATAATTCACCTCACCTTTCTTTTGAATGCATGCAGTTAAAAATAACTGGATATGCTAATTTTAAAATTAAATTTCTGCCCTCTGTGCTAGGTTCTAGCTTGGATCAGAGATGCAATGGAATCATTACCACATCCAAAACCAAGTCACCTCACCAGAACTAAAATAACCTTAAATATTTCATGCTGGTGCCATAACAATTCTTCATAGTACTAATCCACATGCCAAAATATTTCACAAGCTTCATTGTGAAAGCAACATTTCATTTTCTTAATAAACTATTTAAAGGTGCACTTTTCCACATTTTAACAGCTGCAAATAGAATGGTGTTGATTCTATGCTTTCTTGAATACTTTCTACAAATGCAGTACTTAACTTTTTTTTTAAACATGAGTCTTTTTTGTATTTAACTGCTATTTTCCCATCTCAACCATCAGCCAGAATTTATAAGAGCATCACTCACTACTTACCCAGTGACCCTCTAAAAAAGCCAGAACTTCTTTGCCAAGCTTAATTTTCCCTGATATTTGGTTAACACTGTCATTATTACCCAAAAAAGGCTGAAAAGCAAAAAGAAATGTTTTTGTGTTTTTTAATAACATATTATTTTTGTTTATATGTTTAGTGTTACAGAAAAATATGAATTTATGAAATGTGCTGTAAAAAGCCCTGATAGCTTTAATATTGTATCTTCTACCTATTAATCCCCAAAAGAAGTCTAAAACCAAAGTAGTTTCTTCTTCCCTTCTTCTTAGAAGACTTTATGAATAAAAGTATTGTCTAAGATATGTGGAAAGAAAACAGAAAATAATGCAGAAAACAGTGACACAATGATATCCCAAAGGACACAGTCATTTGCTACACTAATTGCACAGCTTTGCCAAGGACCATTTGTTACTAGAGGTTATCTTTTGTAGAAAAAACAACGATTGCCAGGGATTTTCTTTGGCCCTTTGAAAGGTTGCAGATGTATCCTGTGGACTGACAAGGAAAATTGTCAGTTAACACAGCCTCCCAACTTTAATGATTCCCCTATAATTTCAACTGAATACAGTTTCCCTCTCCATGTGCACACTTCTTGAAAACTGTTTTTTCAGTTTTACATCAATTTCCACCTCAAGGATGGCAAATACATTTTTTCAGAAGCCATCTAGAAGTAGTTTAGAAACCTTTGTTTAGCTNCTAGAGATTATCTTTTGTAGAAAAAACAACGATTGCCAGGGATTTTCTTTGGCCCTTTGAAAGGTTGCAGATGTATCCTGTGGACTGACAAGGAAAATTGTCAGTTAACACAGCCTCCCAACTTTAATGATTCCCCTATAATTTCAACTGAATACAGTTTCCCTCTCCATGTGCACACTTCTTGAAAACTGTTTTTTCAGTTTTACATCAATTTCCACCTCAAGGATGGCAAATACATTTTTTCAGAAGCCATCTAGAAATAGTTTAGAAACCTTTCTTTAGCTTAAGTGAGTGGACATTATGTTAATTCTCCTCCTTGTGCCCACTCACAGCATTCTCTAACCTTGAGTTTGAATTCAATTGTTGCACTGTAGCCAGTTTTCTCACAGGTGACGTTGACTATCCCTCCAAGCTCTAAGGTCATTGTTCCATAAAGAATTCCTGCAAGATAAAAAACAAAACAAAACAAAAATCCCCAGCTAAAATGAATGTTTTTAACTGAACAAAACAAAACCCTTAAGTTACTTGGGTACAATTCTTGGAGCAAACATGCAGAGGAAAAATTATATTTTCAGGTGACCTTTCCTAATGAGAATCATAATCTTTCTGCCAAATAAGATAACCCAAACAGAAACAAAAAGATCTAAGTGAATTAGAGATAAGCAGGAAAAACAGTTTATGAAGACATCTTTGGCAGTGTATGCTGCTGGCTCTAGCAAGGGTGATGTTTAGTCTTACTAGAGATGACTGGAGGAAGAAAGCTTCTGAGGTTAAGACAAGAAAATAATCTGTGACCAAGAAACTTCAATCAAAAAGAAACAGTATGTAATCATGCCACAGGCAAAGACATTAATGGACAACCAATATATGACAACACTGATCACTCCCTAAAGACTTTTGAAAGTACAAGGATGACAGTGCTGGGTACACTTTCTTTCCCCTGATTACTGTCTTTGCCCCTGCAATGCAGTGTTTGAAACACTGAATGTATTTTACATACACTGGATGCATGTGCAAATAAGCCTTCCCTGCATATTCTTCTACCTTTCTCTCTACCAGCTTTATTAGTAACACTAGTTCTCCTTCTTCCTGTTTATGTATATGTTAAGTGCTTTACTCGTTAAGTATTTATTATCTTTGTCATCAAAGCTATAAAAATATTATTAAAAACATTAAAAAACAATGGAAAGAGAAAAGTCTAAACTTATGTCAAATTTTCTACTTTTTCCACTAACTGATCTTCATACATCTCCAAGGAAGAAAGCACTATATTTGGTGACTTTATAGTCAGGCTTCTGAAAGAGAATTCTAGCTAATCTGAAAGGGGATTCTGGAGTATATGGGTAGACAATACTGAATAAGTTACACCTTAAAAATGAGCAATTCTGCCATCTATTTTGTGCTATTACTGACCTTCCAGGAAGTTTTACAAAGCACTGACTGGTTTCCCATAGTGAAACTGAAGACAAATATTTATGATTTACACTCAAATCACACTGTGGTGTAGATATCACATTGTCTTTGATGTTTACAAAAGGAAAATATTGGAAAAGCTCAAAACTGCTCTAAAAAAAGGTACACTACAAGAAATTAATGTCATGTAGTGACATAACTATATATACATATATGCTGTTACGATCTCTTACTATTTATGAAAACAAATCATTTTTGTGTGTCAAAAATGAAAACATGGCTTAAACAACAGATGTATTTTTCTCCTGATATAAAGCATGTGGAAGCCTAGAGCCACCAATGTTGCCAATGTTCAGAACACTCTCCTCCAGATGACAGGCTTGAATCCAACGCATTACATTATTTAGAATAACAAACTGTTTAGAATAAGTAACTTCTTTCCTCTTAACTTTGCCATCTAGAGAATGAAAAAACCCACTACCTTTACAATGGGCATATGGCATTGTCATTACATAATCTTCTCCCCTATTTAGAAACGTTAGCCGTCCTTCTCCGTCTAGTATGGCAGATAGTGAATTCCCTGAAATTCAAAGACAGACTGTTAACATTTTTCACGCTGCAAGACAACAGTTAACATTCCCTAATAACTGAGCAATACAATCAACATCAGTATATTTGGTATTGCAACCTATCCTGTCTAGTGAAGCCACTATAATACAGTGTCTCTGATTAAAATTTAAAACACTCCAAAAATAGAAATTAAAATTCTGAAGATCAGTAGCAAAAACTTTGTAAGGAAAGGACAACACAACAACCAAAACACTGACTCTTCCAACAGCTTTCTTTCATCCACCAAACACAGCTCACGTGCACCAATTTTACAATCCTCCATAAACATACAACCAAAGAACCCCATTATTTACCATAGAATTTTGATTTGGCCAGAATGCTACCACTAAGGCAAAAACCATCCTTGCGGTTGCTAACATAGAAGGCAGATATTGGAGGATGATGTGATACCTGTTCGAAAAACAGACTTATTTGAGAAAAACCAAGAACAAGCAATATAGTAAATATAGCACAAACCTTGAGCTAATAGTGACAATGCAAAATTAAGGCTGCACATATTAGAATGCAGTTAATATATGTTAAATTTGACTAAAATCTTTATATCTAAAGATCAAACCTACTAAATTTCAAGAATTAAGAACACTAGCACTTGACATGTCCCAGAGGAAGAGGAAACAGAAATACTGGAAACACTTTCCTTTATCTCTCTCTTTAGGAAGGCACACTTAAAAGAGACATCCATAAGAAAACTATGCTCACCAGGAGGGGTTTTTGGATACGATTCGTACATTTCAATCATTTTCTGCAACTACCATAGGATTTAACTAGCACAAATAAACAACACACTTTTTTTCTTAAAAATATTTGTTCCAGTTATTGCATCTACCTGTTCTGCAATATAAAAAGTCTTGCTGTTGGTCCTTGGATGAATCCACATGCAGCGGAAAGTCTCTCCAAGTATAGGATTGTATGGCTTTTTTAGTCCCTAAACAGAAGAACAGAGAGTAACCATACTATGCATGTACACAAGTCACAAAAAATTTTGTCAGTCTATCACTGAAGATAAAACAAACAGGAAAAAAAATTATCGTAATATATATGCTTAAGTACAAGGTACTTGATTTCATCATTTGAATATTATACTCAATTACTCTGCTCTTCATTCTAAGGACATTATTGTACATTCAGTATGTCCACTAAACTATTCTACATGTAAAGACACACAGAATATAGGGTTTTGGGCTTTTTTTTTTCAGAATTATTTATTACAGAGCTTTTGTCTGAAGTTAGGCAGTAAGTACTTTCTGTCAATACCATTTCCCAACAACAGGACTATGAAGAGTATTTAGTGCAAAGCTAAATGAAGTGGTGCAAACATAAGTGCTCCAATTTCAGACTGTTATCACTGAAGAATAGTAAATATAGAACTGGCTCAACTCTATCAAAAAATATTTAGTTCAACTTCTACTCCAAGGGACAAACGCAATTGAATATAATCTATTTTAAGCATGGCTAGGGACCAAAAATTTCCATTATGTGTTTGTGTAAGTAAGAAAACTTTACCTTGCTTTTAAAAAAAATGCATAAAAATATAAATTTAAAAGAAAAACTTCCTCCAGCATATCCCTAAGCCCTCAAATTAGACACAACACTAAAGACAAAATAATACGTGAAAGTATACTTTTGGCTTTTTGTAGAATCCTGACAAATACCACTTCACTACTTTTTTCATGCGGTTGTAAGTGTTCTCTTCAAGAGCAGCTCTGTGAAACAGAACACACAAATCACGTGTCAGTATTGCATCATTTATAACCTGCTATCAATTGTTCTGACGTATCTTGAATCTATGAGCTGACAAAGACAGGTTTGTGATTTGCAAAACTGTAAAACTTTCAGCCCAATCTCACCAAACTTAAAAGTTTTCAAATAATTGTCAGAAAACTGAAGTCAAACAAGAATGCCAGAAATGATAGTTCCATATTTGAGTTTGTAATGCTAAATTCTGTCCCACCCCCACTCAAGTTCTTCCATTTATAGGTTACTACTTTAGTATCTTTTTACTACCAGCCTACTTATATGCAGAGCTCTGAGATAAATAATATTTCAATTTGCAGTCTTTCATTTATTAGCTACATTTGAGCAGGCAACTATAAATCTGCACAAAACTTAACATTGTATTAAAAAAATTAATTAGTATTGGTTTCTCATTTTAAATATGCTTGAGAAAAAAAAATAAACTCATTTCCAAGTCTTTCAACGAATCTTCAGAAGCTAAACCAGAAATGCCTGCAACACAATTGCTATTAAATTACTAAGAAGGGCCAGACTTCAAGATGTACCATACAAGCTCTCAAGGCAGTTAGCTTTCACAAAATGACAATATCTAACACTGTTACCCATTTTAATTTTAAAAAATCCTAAGAATGAAACCCAGAGACAGGACTGACTTACTCAGACAGAAAGTCTGCATGGTAGTAGTAATCAGACAGCTTGTCCAGGAAAGAGCGAGGTTCCAAAATAAATGTAGGCAGTACAACCTTGGACAAGTCCATTCCTGGCCTGACTTGCTTCAATAGTGTCCAGATCAAACTTTTGTTTTCTTCCGACACTTCCTCTGTCTGAGCAGCCTCCCCTGCCTACGATGAACCAAAAAACTGCTTACAGAGAGGAAAAAAGAAACAATCCTCCAGAAGACAGGTCAACATATTCTAAGGTTGCAGTGAGAATGGGAAACGGATACTTAAAATAAACCACTCCGACATCCTGAAGCAACTATGAAAGTTAGATCAGGTTTCTATAAATACACTTATGATACATCTTTAATGAAGTATGATAGATATACTATTCAGCATTAAAAACTGCATTTGTTTTCATCATCCCTAGGCTGGAAAAAACAGAGGTAGAATGTCATTCAGAAATCCTCCCTTAGTCCTTTCCTAGTCATCAAGTGCATTACTCTCTTCTCAAATGCAGGACTTATACACCAAAGGGCTGTTCATTCTACCAGCTTTTCCCAACCATGAAAGCTGACATATTTATGCTTTTCCCTGCCTTGGATCAGTCAGCAGCATCAGTGGTTTTCCTTAAAAAAAATACACAACTTGAAGGTAACTGAGTAAAACCAGCAGCCACACTCCAATATGCTCCTTTATGTCCAAGAAGAGGGGAGATATTATCCCATATAGTTTCTGAAATCAAGAGCAATGGTTGTAGGAAAACCATGGAAAGGCATCCATTTTTCCAGAACAGTTCTAAAATGCATACTCAAAAATTTGTCACCTAAAGTTTCTCAGCTTTTCCTAAAATACTGCTTTGTCTAGACATGGTACTAGAAAGCACTAAAGCATAAGATACTCAAGTTCCATGAGTATAAGAAAAAAATCTCATAGTCATTTCTCTTAAGGAGAAAGAGGAGTTTTGTGAAAAGGCTTATTTCGATTTCTGTTACCAAGTTTTTTGGTTTACAAATCCCTGTCACATTTGTCTGTATAGGCAAATACATAAAACAACCTGCGGAAGTGGAATAGCAGCTCTGGGGCATCATTAGAATGCAAGGTGACACCAGAAACACAGAAAGCCTTCCACTAAATTCTGCAATCTCTACAACTGCTTAATTTCTCTCTTGCAGGAAAAAAAAAAGTCTCAGGTTGCATTCAAACACTCAACTTGAAGATTTTTACTTGAAGTAAAAACCGGACCAAGTTAATAAAACCTAAACAGAAGTAACAACAAAAGAACAAG
>VZTR01025238.1:34448-47840 GCA_013400775.1 Chaetops frenatus
CCCAGTTCTTCAACCAGCACATTGTGACCCTGCTAATCTCACAGCTGAATAATTTGTCCAGGATGATCCTGTGAAGGATAATATTAAAAGCCTTACTAAAATCCAGAAAAACTACATCCACTGCCTTACCTTCATCTAGTAGGCAACTGACCTCACCTTACCATAGAAGGTCATCATATTAGCTAAACATGACTTTCCCCATAGACTGTGCCTGGTGATTCATTGCTCTTTAAATGTCTTTCAATATAACATGGTATGATCTTCTCCATAATTTTACCATGTGCTGAGGTTAGACTCACAGGTCTATAGGTTCCTGGGTTTTCCCTCAGGCCTTTCTTGTAAATCTGAATACTGTTGGCTAGTTTCCGGTCAGTGGGGACCTCCTCAGACTTCCCAGACTCTTGGTAGACAATTGAGAGGTATCCTGCCATAACACCCACTAACTCCTCCACTACTCTGTGACGAATGCCATGAGACCACATGGACTTACAAACATTCAGCTGATACAACTGATCTCTTATAATTTCAGTGTCCACAAATGGAAAGTCATTGATCCTGCACTCATGGGCCTCCAACTCAAGAGGATCAGGCAGCTCAAGGTCTACTAGTAATGTTATTATTGAGTGAGGCAAAAAAAACACAAACAAACAAAAAAACAAATAAACAAACAAAAAAAAACAAAAAAACAAACAAAAAACTCCCAAAAACAAAAACAAAAAGAACCCCAAAAAACAAAAACAACCCAAAAAAACAAACAAACAAAACCAATTAAAAAAAAAACAAAAACCCAAACAGACAAAAAACACCCACCAGTGAACATGCCTGCTTTTCCTTCATTCCTGTTTTTCAGGTGACCATCTTCAACAAGTATTGGTCCAAGGAAAACCTTGGACCTCCTCTTGCTATTGACTTACTTAAAAAAGCTCTCTCTCAGCTGAAGCTAAAATTGCTTTCACTTTTCTTCTCCCTCTTCTGCCAACCCAACTAAAGCTAGACCTGCCAGTTTTGTTCCTTTAACAGTTAAGCACACTGAATACCTTTATAATCTGCTATATCAAAAGATGTACTTAACTAAAGCATTATTCTTAATTAGACTTAACAGCTGTAGCTAATTGCTCTAATTGTAATCTGGGCCACCAGTTGATCTTAAACTACTATTCCAGAGTACAAATCTCCAGCAGAATTTTAATAGCAGTCATATTGTTTCTATGAAATAAAAGAAGGTACAAAACTGCAGCTGAGCCAAGCTTGGTCATCTGGATAGGGCCTTTAATTGTTGCAGGGGGCAAATATTTGCCTTTTTTGTGCTTTTCTCAGACCACTTATGCACTGCATAGAAAGAATTGAATTCTCCCAGTCCAGGTCTCTCTCTGGGAAAGCATACTCGTAACAGCAGTACAAAATTCCTGCCCACCCAGAAAAGGCAAATGGACAGCTAAATCTTCACCTGAAAGTATAGTGAATCGGTGAAAGACTACTGAGGTGGATGCCTGAGAAGAGGCTGTGAACCCATAGGAGGCCCGTGCTGGAGCAGGTTCCTGGGCAGGGACCTGCAAACCTGTTGGGAGAAGAGCCCACGCTAGAGCAGTGTCCTGGTAGTACCTGTGATCGACCCACACTGCAGCAGGCTGTGCCCAAAGAACTGCTGGAAACCCCCATTCTCTGTCTCTGTGTCTCTGGGGAAGGAGGAAGAGCTGGGAAGGAGGGAGAGGTGGGACAGAGGCATTTTTGAGGGTTTTATTTTACTTCTCATTATTCTGCTCTAATTTTCTTTGTAAAAATTCAGTTAATATCTCTAACTTAACCCTGTTTTGCCCATGATGGTAGTTAGTGAGGGACCTCTCCTGGTCCTTATCTCTACTCATGAGCCCTTCGTTAAATATTCTCTCCCTATCCAGCTTCACAGGGTAGTGAGAGAGAGCCTTTGGTGGGTGCCTGGCATCCAGCCACAGTCAACACACAACCATTAATTCATTACACTTAATAATTTATTTCCACAAAAGCTTATGCTCACAAAAACCTGGCTGAAACTAATACTGAAATAATCAAGGGATCTCAGACATTAGACCAGGTGATACCAGACAATTTTAACTTTCATGCATTTAATCATAAGGTGACTGAATTATTATTCATCCATTTGATGATTCATGTAGAAACCATTTAAAGAAAGGATTATTCATTTCTTTAACTAAAGAACAGCAACTTAAATTCACATCTACTGACTTTTGTCACATGTATCAAGCTTGTGATTTTCCACTGAAGCTAACAAGAGACACCAACTTAAAATTTTTATTTCTTCTATTTTGAACAGTTTAGCTGAGTACTTAAACTTACTGATGTGATACTCCAAGTTCCTTGGGCTAAACTTTCTTCTGGATTCACCTCGCTTAAAAAAAGATTTTTTCATTTTATGAGCAGGGCATAAAACACAGTGCAAATAAGGCATATAAAGAGAACTCAGGAGCAAAATAAACTGCAGCCTTGTGGCAAAATTATCACTACAAGGTTCTGCCAAAAAGGAATCAGGTTTAGTAATTAATTTACTTACGGTAAGTTTTCTCCACTGTGCAAGTTGTTAGCACGAAGCAAACCATAGAAAGAGACATGAGTACTGTCTGCTGAGGAGTTCAAATCGTGTTCTTTACCTTCCCTAATCATCGTACGTTTCAGCAGACTTGAACATTTCAGTGCCAGCTCCAAAGCATCCATCCAACACCTGCCTAAAGACAAATTCAGGATTAGACTAAAAATTAAGGATTTAACAGAACTATACCACTTCTGTTCCCTAACTAGGAAAGTGAGTCCTTTGCGCCTGCTTGCATTGCCTTTGAAGACATACTTCATAGTTGTTCCATGTTACATGCATTGGATTTTATGATCTGGTGGAGACATAAAAACAACTCACAAGCACCCAGCTTTGGTAAAACAGATGCTTCAGAGCAGGACAAGCAAGGTAAATCATTATTTTCTTACAGCATATTCCAGCATTTCTTCCTTAATGCAAGTCTGGCTCCACGCAGGCTATGACTGCCCCCAAAGCTGCCTGCAGCCCTGCTCTTGTTCTGAAGACTAACTGCATCATTTGGCAAAATTTGCCCAAGTAATATGATAATAGCGTGGAAAAAGAGCTATTAAAAATGATACCATATAAATAACATTTCAAAAGATAAAAAGCAGATATTCTAATTTTCTTTGGCAAAAAGTAACTAAACAAATTTGTGTATTCTTTCCCCTTCTTACTTATTCTGTCCCATGTACCTAATCCATTTCTCAATACAGAAGGCAGAGTTGTCCTATTTTTAAAGTCTGCAAGGGTATGCTTAATTACACAGCATATGAAAAGCACCTGCTAGAAAGGCTACACTACAATCTTAAACTGTTTTTCACATTGTAACTTTAAAAGGTAGTTGCACTAACCACCACCTTCCCAGTGAAGGGTATTTACAAAACTACCTAGAACTCTGTGCAACTGCTGCATTTAACACAGAAATGCTTTAATAAGAAGATATCCATATTAGCACTTTACAAGGGCACTAGCTTGATATTTAAACATACACTAAGACAGCTAAATCATAGATAACTCTTTCCCCCTCCTCTACCCAGTCAACAAAAGGCAACTCCAATGAGTTCAACAACATTTCCTTCAGGTCAATATTCTCCTTTAATAACCATGAAAAAGCACCAACAAAACTGAATGCTCTAAATTAAAGGAGAACCTTAACAATAATTGAATTCCAATCAAAGTGCTGTAGCAAACATGATAAGACAATTGAAACTATCTTTCTCATAACTAACTGTTGTCACTGCTGAAAATCAATGATCTATTTACCATCTGATTCTGAAGTGGCTCGGATGATCAAGTAACTGCTGGGCAATGGCAGAGTTATAGCACCAACTGCTTCACCTTTAGGACCCTTGAAAAACATAAAACAAGAAACAGCATCAGATATTTTAATTCAGTTTACAGTTTAGCATTCAATGTAGTAAGAAGCTGACACACTGCAAGGCTATTTACTGTCACTCAGCAACATCTAATGAAGACATGAATGGAAATGTGGACAGCCCTCTTTCACTGGCTTTTTTCTTCAAATACTTGATTCTAAGTATAAGGCCCAATTCAAGCCCACTTTTCAAAAGAATGGTCTTTGGGATTAAAAAAAAAATTGGTTTGGTTGGGGCTTTTTGTTTTGTTTTTTTTTGTTTGGGTGGGGGTTCTCTTGTTTTTTTTGGATTGGCTTTTGGTGTATAAATCAGACTTCGCCAAAGTTTTATTCTCACTATGAAGTTCTTCACACTTCACATTTAAAAAAAAAAATCCAAAAGACTTTCCCATTTCTGTCAATCAATAAAATATTAAATCACCATTTTTAAAGCCCCTTCCGAAAAACATTTACCCATGGTAACTTTAAGACAATTGATAGGCAGAGGGCTGTATTAAACATACTTGAAGCTATCGCTGAAAGCTGGGTTAAACCTGTCTAACTGATGAGTTAAGATATTTTGATCTTTACTGATTTCCCCTGGAGAAGCCTAATGGAAAGCCAATATAAGGCTTAGAAAAGGGAATTGGAAAGCCAGGAGAAGTTTTGAGCAGAAGCAGATAAAGGCAGATTAATTTTAGAAGCAAGCAAATGACACAGCCAAAATGTTTCTGAGGGTGAGAAGCAGGTAAAGGAAGAGTCTTGGTGGCACTTAAATACCAATACAGACAAGCTAGTGCTGGTGTAAATGACGTTCAGAAACTCCTGAGGAGTCAGTATACAGTAACAGCAATTGGGTGCAAGAAACAAGACTCCAAGCCTCAGTATCCCTCTGAGAGAGTGGAAATGTATGCCTACAAAAAGTCTTTGGTAAAGCAGCAACACCGGGATTAGGAGTTGGTGGGTACCAAGAAGGACAATCCCAACGCATGACCACTCCTCACCCCAAGGGTGGGAAGGCAGGGAAGAAACCCAGTGTCACCTGAGGAGGGGAGAGTGCCATGGCACCACAGCAGGCGGGGGTGGGAGAGGTGCTGGGGTGCTGCCTGGAGGGGACCACAGCACCATGGGCACATCAGCACCGTGCAAAGGCCTCAGCCATCAGAATGCCTTCAAACTTAGTCTGTGTAACAGGACACAGACTAAGGGCAGACTGCTGATCATGAGATCTGCCCCTTGCAGTTATATTGTGGGCACTTCAGGGTACACTACTTACTCTGAACCAAAAAAAACTATAATTTAGACATGAGGTGTGGTTTTGGTGTCCGGTTTTGCTTTTTTTTATGCAAGAAAGTTATACTCTCAAAGTGTTCTTGCAATATATTGATTAAAATCAGGTGAGTAATTTTCAGCAAATATTGAAGTAAGTTGACTTCTTTTATATAACTGCTCGTGGATCTTGATTTCCTCTAACTAGGTACTGTTCCAACAACACTGGATACTTTTCTCTGGTATCAGTCATGGTTTCAAAACCAGTTTCCAGTAGTTAGTGATCTGTACAAGAGGCATATTAATTTCTGTTTTCTGGGTGACTTTATTTGGATTGTCTCTGTTTCTGATGGAATGATGCTACTACTCCAAGCCAATGGTCAAGTTAAAAATTCCATTAGATTCTTACAGAATATTCAAGCCAATAAAACTCAAATGCCATGAACATTCTTCCAAAGACAATAATGAAAACTGATAAGCAGTCACCCCTGACTAAATTTACTCAGAAAAAAATAATTTGCATTAACTTTTCTAATTTTTAATTTCAGAAAACTGAAATGGCATCAGGACTGGGCACACAAGGAAGACAAAACAAGGTACAGTGCATCAGCTACCTCAGAGTGCACGAGGAACATCAAAGACCACAGCAACAGGCTTAAGGGAGCATATGAAGTGACTGGCCACAAACTACTGCAGAAGAGAATCTGCAGTCTGCCAGGACACACCATGAGAAGTGTGTTGAAGTGGGAAAACCTCCTGCAGTACTTATACTTCTATACATGTTTTTTTTGCAATACTATCTTTCTGCATGAACTGCAGGCTCATTTTCCCTTGGACTTCAGGCTCTTTCTGGTAAATCTTCTCTAGATCAGTCAACTGCTATTACACTTAGGCAAGTTAGCCTCATGATAATAAATCTGTAACTAGGACACTGACTAGGTAAACAAGGCAGAAAAGAGTTTCAAATTTAAAGGTCTTTCATCTAATGGAATCCAGTAATTCTCAACTGCAAATAGCCATACCAAAATGAACAAACACCACTCCAGCTCTCAGCACATTTAGAATGGACAATACCAGCTTGTTCAGGTTCAAAATTTGACCTACCTTAAAAAAGTAAAAATCTGGTAGGGCATGTCCTCTAAATTCTAAATATCTAGTTAAAAAAACAAACAAATCCATTTCTCATTGCCAAACAATAAAGAAATACAAGACTGATTTGTGATCTTCTGCAGGCAAGCCACCACTTAGTGGTGTATGTATGTGTATATATCATAAGTAAAGCATATTAGCACCAAATGCTATAGCTTTGGAAAAAAGAATGGGATTTGTGTTCTGCAAATGTGAGATCACCACTAATTACTGAAAAGTTTGCCTAAGCAACAATAAAATAAAATTATTCAAAAGAAACTACAAGTGATTTGATCCAAGTTTGGTAAATTTAGATAACAATGATAAATGATCACAATCCAGAATGACCACAAGCATCAGAAATTATACTGACTTCTCCAAGAAAAGGATGACAAATTTAGAACAGCATATTCTACAGATGTGACAATACATCTATATCAATTTAAGATTTAGAAGATAGCTACTAATTGTGAGACTGTAAGATGTATATTTTCGAGGGTATAATTAATTAATTAATTATAACAAGGGTCCTAATATTGTACAGTAATTTCATCTAAAGTGAGATGTTATACTAGAAAGAAAATATGTTCACTTGTGCTATGCTTCCACATGTAAACACAAAACAAGGACTACAATAATTTATCAGATTATAAACAGTGAGAAAGATCAAACATTAAAGACCCTTACAAGATACTGAAATAAACCTTTGCTCTGCAGAACACACTGTACTTTTCAACACAGGTAAGAGCTGCTCACAATATTATGCCATGTATGAGACATCAGAACTGAATGAAAGCACTTATCTTCCTAACATCATAAAAAGGAACAGACTTGGCTAACAAATTGCAATATGAGCTATTATTGCACAATCCAGTAATCTGCTTTTTGAGTCTTATGAGCAAATTGAACTAAGGTGACATTTTATTACAGGAATATAGAGTTGGACATCAAAAAATCTTTATAGAAACTCTTTCATTTTGGCAAATGTCACCTTAGTTTCTCAGATTTGACTGATGTAAAACATAATGTTAAGCACTCATTCCTTTTATTTATGTGATTGCCTGTGATGGCATTAGCCTTTTTAATGACAACCCTTTGCACACCACACTTCTGAAGCTCTTTAAGTACACAGAGCAGCATAAATCAAATACTTTTTCTGATGAATAGGATTAGATGTTGAGAGCTTACATTCAGAACCAACAAACTACTGAAGTTGAAACAGAAAACCCAGTTCAGCTTTTCACTGAGGTTGTCTTTACTCATAGCTGATCATCCCTTAGCTAGTCATCCCTTAAGAACCATGCATGCTACCACTAACCTTTGTAGCCCATATGGTCTGCTCCAAAGGATGAAAAAGTTTGAAACAAAAGCCATCTTTTTTAGAAGGCCTCTCGATGAGTTCACAAACATTCAGCAGCACTGTTCCTACCCACTGGTCATTTTTGGGAGTTTTGTAAAGAAGCAACACTCCTGGTTTTAGTACACACCACAGTTTGGTCCAGCTTTTCAAGGTTCCACGAATCTAGAAGATAAATAGTTAACAGTTGTATCTCAGTGAAGTCAATACCAAAACCATCCCCCTTAACAAAATCAGAATTGAAATTTATTAGCTTTTATTTCAAAGCAAAGTTTATCAGGTCTTTCCAAAGTTTACCCAGGTTTATTAAAGAATATAAAGGTATGCTTGCTCTTCTGTATTGATGAATACTCAATTCCACAAATGGGTATGCACACATCCAAATATTGGAAGTATGACAATTCAACTGCACTACTGTTGATAACATAAACTGCTGTCTCTGAGATAGCAGTACCAGCTAATTCTTAAGAGAGGAAAGGAAAATTACCAGAAATACACAAAGAAACCTGCATTTAAATAAATATCTGACTGAATAACTTTTGCTATTGTTATGTATGTAACAGTTTCACTTCAAAGCATAAAATGAGAAGGACAAAATGAGAACTGCAAAGCCAACTCATCCTAAATTGATGGCTATATATACAAGAATAATGTGACCAGGGCGGGAGCTAGATTCCTTTATTAGTCCCCAAGGATTTGAGCAGAGCGACCTTGGGATGCAATTAGTGGCTGCTGTGCCCATAGAAAAACATTAACAGCAAGTAAAAGATTGAGCCTTTTCTATTCTGGCCAGAAAGCAGCAAGCAACTAACTGCTCCATCATCAACTCAGGTTTCACACTTGGATTCTGACCTTCAACCAGTCAGCCATAACAATAACTGAGGGGTCTGTGATCGTGCTAAGTAATTCTTTTGTGGCTCTCTTCTTTTCTTCTCTGTAGTTTTTCTTTTGAACCTGTAAATAATAGTAAATATTTTTACTATGTCGCAGTCATAAGCCAGTTATCAGCACAAAAAGGCATCGACCAATACAACTTGAGGAAAAACCTGCTAAATACTATTTCCAATACAGATATAGAAAAATAGCTTTAAAACAAAGTATTTGACTTCAAAGTGTGAACAATTACTTCAAGAGCAGCTATGACGTAGCCAATTTCAGATTCTTCTGCAACTTTCTTTTAAAAACTGAGGACTTTGAAACTCCTGTTAGAATCAAAGGGCAGAAAAAACCAACCAAACCAACCCCCTTCTCTCTTCCTTTCCTGGTGTAAAGTTCAAAACTGGACTAGGTTCCAATATACAGGTACATTATCTGATCTTTACCCACCAGTTATGTTCCCTGCACAGAAGAAGTTTGCAGCAATGTATCTCCCTCATTTAAAGCCAAATAATTTTATGTTTCTCTTGAAACGATATCTACACCAAACAGTGGAGTTTGGTCTTGCTACAGTACAAGGGGAAGAAGGTAGTAGAAATGCATTCAAATTGCAATTTTGAGAATTCCATTTGTCATTTCATTGCATGTAGATGTCCTGACATCCCTGCCAATCTGAATTAATCATCTTCTGAGTTATTCCACTATATTGTGCCATCTATAAAAGACTGCATTATAGAAGCGATTATTCAAGTAAAAATACAGTAAAATTTGAAGAGACTCAACAGCACGACTTGTCACTATACTTAAATGTTCCATAAGTCTCATAATTATTTGGCATTTTTGTCTTCTCATTAGAGAATAAGGTGAAACTATGTGAATGCATTTATAGTCCATAAGGAATTACTAGGAAATTAATTCACCTTGAGAGATACTTTTTTTGTAAGTTTGCTTGAAGATTGAGAGATGTCCTTCTCGGAGCCATTGAAAAGCTTGGATTCAGACTGAAATTCACAACACACATAATAGGTAAATGACAATGATAGATACAAGAATATATCAGTGATGCTGGCACTTCAGAAAGTGTTTGAAGTGCAATTATGCTCGTAAGGCTCCCATTCCCTTTCACTTCTCTGTTGTTTCTCCTCTTAAGAAAAACCCACACAAACCAACAAACCACAACCTGTAATACGAGCTGTTCACCACCTATTAATGGAGTCTCTTTTCATAAAGGTTTTATGGGAAAGAAATCTGAGATTCCTTCAGAAGCAGCTGACCTATACATAGTAAGTATTTAGCTCATGTAGACTCTTAGTAGTCAGAGCGTGCTTGAATAGT
The DNA here is from genome assembly GCA_013400775.1 of Chaetops frenatus. Taxonomy (NCBI): domain Eukaryota; kingdom Metazoa; phylum Chordata; class Aves; order Passeriformes; family Picathartidae; genus Chaetops; species Chaetops frenatus. Next base: position 44,334 of record VZTR01025238.1, read on the forward strand.
TAGGCATTATTTCAGCAGAGGGAAATGTTTTAGGAGAATCCAGGTGTTTTAGGAGTAATTCCCAGGATATATGAATCAGAATAGAGGATCAGCTGTCTTCATCCACAACTTGACAGCTTCTCCAAATGTTTTGCTATAGAGGCACTTACCCTGTGACTCATGAAGGAAAACACAACCTCTTCAGTCTAGGATTCAGTGCTCTATAAATCATCAGAGTAGAACTGCCCACTAATGGCACTTGTTCTGCTCCTTGCTCCCTAATTCCACGCTCTGGTTACTTTGCAAGTCATCCTCAAGAGCTCACAGCGCCATCAGGCAGGAACAGTGCCCAGCTTTGTTAGTGACACCCAAGTCTTGTTCATGCAGGACAAGGAGCTGCCTCAGCACCACATGATTGCTGCCCCTGTCTCTCCCCCATGTCTCGTAAAGTTCAAAGTTTACTCCTAGGGGTTTGTTGCCTACTAGTTGAAAGGGAACTCAGGCCACCAAATATTCACTTTGGGAACAGCACCCTTTAGATTAAAAAAGAAAACAAAAACAAACAAACAAACNGAGTCTATCATTGAGTTTTCATATCATTCCTATTGGAGGTCAGAGAACATTTGAGTAGGTATTCTCTGAATAAAAACTTAAGATAAATTACAGAGCTCTATTTCTNACCAAACCAACAACGGAAAAAGAGGAGTCTAACACTGAGTTTTCATATCATTCCTACTGGAGGTCAGAGAACTTTTGAGCAGGTATATTCCGAATAAAAACTTAGGATAAATTACAGAGCTCTATTTCTTTGTGCACTGAAACAGCCTGGTGGACTCAAGATTTCTGCATTGTCAAAAAAAAATTAAAACAAAACCAAAACAATGTAACATTCTAAACTGTGTATGCAGTTCAAATTCAAGGACATTTTATCAGAACCGACCCCCAAGATGCTCCCCATTTCAAATCTCAAACTACTTTGCAAAATCTATTCACTGAATTTATATTTTGGAATATTATAAAATGATAAGCAAAAAATATACAAGCTTTGAGCTGCAATAATAAAAACAGTGCACTTGAATACTCTCAACTCACAAGCTGCTCAAACAAAAGAAACAAAACCTGAAGATTCACAAGCTGTACAAAACAATTTAACCTGGATTCTACTTAACATCTTTAATTTAGAACCAAGACTTTGGAGAACTCTACTTAGCTACTGAAAAAAAGTATGTGCAGTAACTGGGAAAAAGTAATTTTAGCTCAAAATTATTTTAATGACAAGTAAATGTTGTTTAACTTCTGTATCTGTCTTGGAGAAATGAAGGAAACATCATCTTGTAATAAAGGTATGCTCTTGACACTCAAAATTTAGCTTTAGGATGAGTGTACAACTTGAAATTAAATTCCTCTCTATAGAATTTAAAGGAAATACAGTACTTTAAATGTAGTAACAGGAGAGGGGAAAAATGCTGATCGTTGTCACATAAGAAGAGATAATGAACTCATTATGCAAGCTATAATGGAGCAACTTAAGCAAAACATTCATAAATATTCTAGTTGCTCACTAGCAGAAAGCTAAGGCAATCTAAAGGTCATGCATATAAAAGCCCCAGACCAGTAAGTTTCCCAGGCTACAAAAACTTGTTTTCTCATTGTCTCAGTTTTAAGCCAGTAACCTTCTCACTGTTATATCTACACAAGTGGATGGGATAAAAAATTTAGAAGAAAACACTTTAAGAGAACCTGCTGTAACTCTCAGCAAGGTATATTCAGTACCAGATTCCAGGCAAGTCCCATCACTGTTTTTCTATTCTTCCTTAGGAAGAAGGGCTGCTATTTCACTTCCACTAGTATAATCAAGCCCCACATCACATGCAGCAATTAAAAAAAAAGGGTGAAGAAAAACATGTATTAGCAGAAGTAGGAATGTTGGTCTTATTTTTGACAGAAAGACACAAAATATGTAATAGCAAAGAACACAAAGACTTAAGATCCTGAAAAGACAAGAACTAATAAAAATAAATATAAGGGAGAGGAAAAGGGAATTAGATAGTTAAAGATAAATAATTCTTGAGAGCCTGGAATAAATCCAAGTCAAAAGAGATCATATTAACTTGATTTGCAAGTCAAACTGATTTAGAGGTTTCTGGACCAACATAAATATTTTGATCAAAAGAAAGCTGGGTGGTAAAGAATATTTCCTTCATATCCCTGACAAGTGAGGCTCTAGGATGCAGTTAAGCAAAAAGATACAAAATTTTGTGATTCCATGTCATGTGTAAGACACCAACAGTTTGAAATTCTTAGTTACACACCACAAAACTGCAGCATCAGCTGTGGAAGCTAAACTGCTTATCCCATTGCAATTTCAATGACACCATTTAAGCTTGGAAATGCTACTACAATCTTTAAGTCTCTTGATTTTCCTTCAGTATCTTTGTCATGTTTTTCTTTATGGCTCTGAGATATCAAATATCACAGAAAAATTTGTGTCTAGACCTTGAGTGCAAACCCTATCTTCAAGGGGTGTGGCTGCCTGTGCCCAGGACAGTGCTGTGGGAACAGCTGTGTGCAAAACCAGCAAAAAGCAGGATTTCCCCCTTTCCCCTGGGAGCTAGCTGTGCTGGAGATCAGGTCCTCACCTTCCAGAGCAACCCACACCTGCTGCACCCCAACAAACTGTTTAAGTGTCTGTTACCACATTTGCCTCTTTAACAAGACAGTGGACATCCTAGCACAAAATAGAAAACCACACAGCTAGGTAAATTAGAGCCTTTGAACTCTATGGCAAGGTAATTTAAAACCTATAGCAAGGCAACATCCCACAACAAGACAACAGTGAGAAGACTTAATATTTAATTTTCACTACTTTGAACCACAGATTTGCATGTGATGTCATCCTGGGAACTATAATAAGAGATTCCCTTTAATCTTTATCTATTGCTGAATCTGAAGAGTAAACTCCAGGATTATCTACAACAAAAGTTAAATACTTTGCCTCTAATTAAAAATGCGTAACTCCTTTCCTACACACCAACATTTTTAAGGCAGGTTAGGAGGTTGTTTTCCTTACCTTGCTTTTTGACATAGAATATGCTGCATCATCTTTACTTTGTGACACATCGTCCTTCCCTTTGTCAAAACCTTAAAGAAAAAACAGCATTGTTGCAAATGATTTAAATTCAGTAACAATATTTACATAAGTGAGCTTTTGAAATAAATTTGCCAATGTGTTTAGCATAAAAAAGTAGAAGTAAATTAGATTTTCAAATAACATATACATAGCAATCTATCTCATCAGCTGAAAACATTCCAGCTACTACAATATGCACTAATTTAATACCCACTAAGAGGCAAGAACAGTCCACTCTATTTGGATAATGCTGCACCTGATCCAATAACCTGATGAATTGTAAATATAATGTGCCAACTTTTGTCCTTTTATTTTCTCATTCTCCCCTACCTGCATATATGCAGGCACAGAGAAGAGTACTAAATTAAGTCTTTTTTTGTTTGTTCATTTCTGTAGCT
>VZTR01025240.1:0-18941 GCA_013400775.1 Chaetops frenatus
TCGCCGTGCTCTCTGCACAGTCCGTTTCCCTGGTTCTCGAAAGTTCCTTTATAAGATTGTCTGTTAGTATAAATTTTGTTTCTGCACTGCCTGGCCAGGTGTCCAGGTCTTCCACATACATTGCAATAAAGGTTCATGTTCCTCTGTGCCTGCCCTGTCCTCATTGGAATGAAATTCTGGGGACAGTTTACCTTTAGGTGTCCTCTTTGTTTACAATTAAAACATGCAGGTGTTATGTTCACAGTGGCAGATACGGTATCTGCCAGCATAGTCATGGTAATTAGATCCAACCTTAGCACAGGCATTTATTAGTTCGTTTAATCATGGGTTTTCATTAGGTGTCAGTTCTATGACTCTTTTACAGTCTTCGTTTGCGTCGTTGCTTGCCAATTGTAAAATCAAATTATTTCTGACCTCAGCATTAGCTATTTGCTTATCCATTGCATCTTGCAGTCTCTCTATGAACTGCAAATATGGCTCAAATATGGGGTTTCCCACGGTGCTGGAGATGCAGATCCACCCTGATAAAGCTGGGCTGATGGCAGAGGCATGTCCCTGGGTGGCTGAACTGGAGGCACAGGCATGCCCTGATAAGGAAGGCTGGGCTGAAAGCACAAGCACGCCGCCGGGGAGCTGGGCTGGAAGCACATGTGCAGTATATGGTGCCGTGGCTGTGGCTTCCAGGTTGGGTCCCCGGAGTGGGGGAGCTGTGTGAAAGGCTGCCCAGGTGCCCCCGAGCCTGCGATGGTGCCACCCAGAGCAGGCAGAGGGGAGGCTGCTCTGGGCTTGATGTGTGGCCCTGGCATGGGCTTGCCTGGGCACTGCTGATTGTAGCTGTCGCACTGAGTTGTTGGCGCCGCTGCCACCGCTGCAGCTCGTGCCTGCTCAGGTCTCATTCTCGTTTGAGTGCTGCCACTTGGCACCGGTTTTCGCTGCACAGGGCTGTTCGCAGGTGCTGGTGCCCTCCTGCTCATCCGGGCACCCCCAGCCGGCGCAGTGCCCTGCCTTCCTGGGCTGCTCGCTGGTGCTGGTGCCGCCGACCTGGAACGCGCTGTTGCTGCTGCCCCGCTCTCTCCATTTGTGCGGGCTATACCGCTTGTCCGTGCTCCGTCTGACATCCTTTCCTTTTCTCTCGCCTCCCACTCGCTTTCTAACAGTTCTACTAGGTCCATAATTAGCCTCCATTGTTTTATTATACTAAAAGCAGATTTATCTCCTGCGGTTACTGCCTCCATAATAGATCTTCCCATCCTTTTCCAGGTTTAAAAGTCTAAGGCATTCGCTTCGTTTATTTTTAACTGCTGACTTTCACAATAGTACCATAGGTCTAATAAAGCTTGTTTATCAATTTAAATCCTCTTCTTGTTAAACTAATTGTTCATACCTGGATCGTAGGATTCTCGGGGCTGGAGACCCACGAACCCATCTCTCCCAAATGCGTTTGTAAGTTCCAACAGGAAGTTTAAAGTCACAGAGCTTCTTCTCCCGCAACTGTCCCAGTGCCTTTGCGGATCCCACCGCAGATAACCTCTGCAGCTGCCATGCTGCCCTCGTGGGTCCCGCCGCGGATAATTTCCGCACCTGTCCCGGTGCCTTTGAGGTTCCCACCATGGATAATCTCCACACCTGTCCTGGTGCCTTCGCAGAACCCCCGAAGCTAAACTCTGCAGCTCCCGCTGCCTTCCATCTCTGTGCAGTCCACATCTGGCTGTTCTTGGCTCACATGGGGCACCAACCATGGTGGTGTCCTGTTGGTTACTCACTGCGGATCGGGAAGACAGGATATAAAAGCACCCCCCACACACTGCATGTTCATGCAGAGACAGCCCTCGTTTATTCTGTTCTGCTCCCTTTTATAAACGGTTCCAATTTCCTGGTTCAACATCAGCCATAGGCTGGTTTCCGATGCCAGCCAGCCTCACTGACCAATGAGAGAGCTGCATGATTGGTGAGACATGGTTGGCTGTGAACTCTGTGGATTTGAAAACACCCTATTGCAACAGTAAGGAAAACCTCTACCTTGGAATTCCACAGAGCATACATTGGCCTCCTCAGGACATTGGTTCAGAGACACCTGGGAAACAATCATTAACAACAAAGGGGTCCGGGGAGGCTAGACATATTTTAAGAAGGAAATCTTAAAGAAGCAGGAGCAGGCTGTCCCTATATGCCAAAAGATGAGCTAGTAGGAAAAAAAAAAGGTTTGGCTGAATAGAGTTTTCACAAGGAACTCAGGGAAAAACAAGTTTATGACATTTGGAAAAAAGGGCAGGCAACTCAGGAAGAGTACAAGGATGTCATTAGATCATGTAGAGAGAAAATTTGAAAGGTGAAAGCTCAGCTAGAATTCAATCTGGCCACTGCTGTGAAAGATAATAAAAAGTGCTTGTTATAAATACATCAAAAACAAAAGGAGGGCCAAGGAAGATCTCCATCCCTTATCGAACGGGGGGGCAAACATAGTAACCAAGAAAGAGGTAAAGGCTAAGGTACTTACGGCCTTCTTTGCTTCAGCCTTTAAGAGCAAGACCAGTTATCCTCAAGGCAACCAGCCCCCTGAGCTGGTAGACAAGTACGGGGAGCAGAATAGTCCCCTTGTAACCCAGGAGGAAGCAATTAGTGACCTGCTGAGCCACTTACACACTCATAAAAGTCTATGAGTTCAGATGGAGTTCATGAGAGGGTACTGTGGGAGCTGGCAGAAGAGCTTGCCAAGATCTTTTATAATTAGACTTGATTAACCAAGGAGGTCCCAGATGACTGGAGGCTGGCCAATGGCCCATCCACAAGAAGTCTTGGAAGGAGGATCCAGGGAACTACAGGCCTGTCAGCCTGACCTTGGTGTCCAGGAAGGTTATGGAACAGATCATCTTCAGTGCAATCACATGGCATATACAAGACAACCAAGGGCTCAAGCGCAGCCAGCACGGGTTTAGGAAAGACAGGTCTTGCTTGACCAAACTCTCTTTACGACTCTTTTATTTATGTCCAGATAGCCCACCCAGTGGATGGGGGAACAGCTGTGGATGTGTCTAAATGGATGTCAGTAAAGCCTTTGATACTGTCTCCCACAGAATGCTCCTGGAGAAGCTGGCAGCCCATGACTTGGACTGGTCCACTCTTTGCTGGGTTAAAAGCTGGCTGGATGGCTGAACCAAGAGAGATGTGGTGAGTGGTGCTACATCTATTTGGTGGCTGGTCACTAGTGGGGTTCTCTGAGGCTCAGTATTGGGCCCAGCCCTGTTTAAGATCTTTGTTGATGATCTGGATGAGGGAATCAAGTGCACTCTCAGTAAGTTCATGGACAGCACTAAGCTGGGCAGGAGTGTATGATCTGCTGGAGAGTGAAAAGGCTCTGCAGAGGGATTTGGACAGGTTGGATTGATGGGCCAAGGCCGACTGTATAAGGTTCAAGAAGGCAAAGTAGCAAGTCTAACACCTGGGTCACAGCAACCTCATTGAGCTCTACAGGCTGGGGGAAGAGTGGCTGGAAAGCTGCCTGGGAGAAAAGGATGTGGGGGTGCTAGTCAACAGCTGGCTGTACATGCATTTATCAGTGTGACCAGAAGGCCAAGAAGGCCGATGGCATTCTGACCTGTATCAGCAATAGTGTGACCACCAGGACTAGGGAAGTGATCGCCCTTCTGTACTTGGCACTGGTGAGGCTGTACCTTGTGTACTGTGTCAAATTATGAACATCTCAATTCAAGTAGGTCATTGAGGTGCTGGAGTGTGTCACAGAAGAGCAACAAAGATCGTGAAGGATTTAGAGCATGAGTCCATGGAGGAGCAGCTGAGGGAGCTGGGTTGTTTAGCCTGGAGAAAAGACTCAGGAGGACCTTTATTGCTCTCTACAACTGCCTGAAAGGAGGCTGTAGCAAGGTGGGGGTCAGCCTCTTTTCTCCCAGGCAACTAGCGACAGGATAAGAGGACATAGTCTTGAGCTGTGCCAGGGGAGGATTAGATTGGACATAGGAAGAATTTCTTCATGGAAAGAGTTGTTAAAGATTGGAATGGGCTGCCCAAGGAGGCAGCAGTGTCACCATCCCTGGAGGTGTTCAAGAAAAGATTGGATGTGGCACTTAATGCCATGGCCTAGTTGACAAGGTAGAGATTGGTAAAAACTTGATTTGATGATCTTGGAGGTCTTTTCTGACTTAAATGATTCTGTGATTCTGTGAAGCCTAAACAACTAGAAAACTTGGAGATCTTTAATGCGAACACAAAATGTTGGTAACATTTTCACTCTAAGCATGAATAGTTACAAGAAATATTGTATTCTTCTGAAAATATCTTATCTATTAATTTCTTTCAGATATAGCGTCATTTCTTTCTGCAGAATCCTATCCTTAAGTAACTTACCTAATATAATGCCTGACTCCAGCCCCAGATTCTCAGATCTAACACGAGTAGTACTCAGCTCCATTCCCTTTGCTGCCTTTCCAGGTGTTAAAATTAAGAGCCAGACACGGTTAAGGGGAAAAGGGTTTTTACCTCGGTATTTAATAAGGATCCTCATTGGTGCACCATTTCACCAAGGTGGAATGCACTGAAATGCCCCCGAAATGCACAGCGAAATGCACACACATGATAGATCGCGTATACAGTTTTATAGACCTAGCAAATTAGCATATCTAACAAAAATTCCCTGTTGGGGTACAAAGGACAGATAGCACTCTGGACCTTATTAGCATAAGAGATCTGATAGACAAGATGCCGTGGCAAGAGCAAACAGAACTGTGAGGATTGAATCAAGATAGCTGAAGATTGAATCAAGGCTTTACCGGAAAGGAAAATCACATCTACTTCTGCAAGCAAGAAATATTATAAAATGCGTAAGTTTGCTTATGTGATTATTAACCCAATCATTGTAGTAAAGAATTATTAACCTTCCTAGAATAGTATATAAATGTGTGTAGTTCACAATAAATTCAGATTCTGACCACAACCAGTCAATGTCTCCATCTCTCTTCATTGCTGATCATTCCCCAACGAGAGACTTGAATGAATAGTGTGATATTCTGCATCCTGAGGAAAATTCTTCCCTGGATGGGCCTTATCTTAGTTTACAGGATGTGTTCTAGAGAGGACCTTGGCTTATCAGGACAGCGTAGGGCTTTCTAGCCTCCAACTGCGAGGCCTTAGGATGTTTGGTCTCTTGGCTTAATGGAATATTACGACTATGCTAACTTATCCAACTTAACAAATTACAAGTATGTAATTTGTTACATGCTAAAAGCACTGAGGGTGTATAAAAGCTATATAAAAGAAAAGGCAAAAGTCATCATGGCATCACCTTGGAAGGGCACTTCACATGGGAAACTTTCTCAGCCCAGAGGGTAAATTCATTCCAGTGACACTGACACTTAAACTCTACTGGTACTCTAAAAGGTATTTTATTATACTGTTGTAAAGCTCTCAAAGTAGAAAGATTGAGAAAGCCTGAAATACTGTGTTTCATCAGAGCACTTATACAGGAGTTACAAATTTCAATGTCTTCATCAAGGTCCAGGCAACTGTACAGCTGTACACATTATTGCTCATCAGAAGGAAGATTTCATTGCGTCTGCAGAACTAGAAATTAATATTGATTACCCTGAGGAATATGTACAAACTACAAGGAAGACAGCAGTGGAAAAGCAACTGGATAAATTGTAAGCCAGAAAAAGTTTCAGGTAGACTAGAGGTGTAAGCAGCAGCATTCAGTGAATAAAGTCCAACATCATAAGCTGAATAGAAAAAAATCACAAACTAGTTCAGACTGTGTGCAAACATCTATCCTGTCTGCTAAATCATTGCCACGTACCTCAAACAGTAGTACAGGGTGGCACAACACAGTAAGCCGTTACTACTTTAACTTCTGTGCCTCTACGAGATAGAAAGCAGGGCCTGAAACACATAAGCAACCTGGTCTAGCAGCAGGTGTCCCTGCCCATGGCAGGGGCCTTGGAACTACAGGATCTTTAAGGTGCCTTTTAAGTCAAACCATTCTGTAATTCTATAAAGTCTTTTCCTGGCTCACTCACTATAGAAAGATGTAGTGTAAGTGGTAAATGCAGGCAGTGATGACAAGTGACACTAAGTATTACACCTGAAAAGTCTTTACAGATGCTTGGATGAAATGAAAAGCTTGATCTCTTGCCATGACTATTACATTCCCACAAGATGCTGTCTGAGTGAGCTGAACTGGGATGCTCCCATTTAAAAAACTTGGCAGGGGATGGTCAGGGAATAGCAACAGCAGCTATGTATGTCCTTGTCTAGACAGCAGCTCTAGCTTGCCAGCACAGGAGCAGAGAGAAGGCAGCAAGGATGATTCGCCCCTGAGAGGTAACACCAGACAATAGAAATTTCCAGTTCCCCTGAAGCTCCTAGACACAGCTTAAAAACTACTTAGGAAAAAAAAAAAAAAAGATAAAAGAATGTAAAACTATGCAACGATGATAAACGTGGCTGGAACCAGCGGATAAATAGATAATGAGGAATATAGTCGGATTTCTTTGGCAAAGTTATGTAACAAGAAGCAACAATGCATGCCCAAAAAAAAGTTCAAGGGAAGGTCATCTGTAATATTGGGACACTCGGTGGATACGACCATCAGAGGAGACTCCTTTAGAGACCGTCTAGGAGCACACAAGAACTTCAAACAGGAGGCGGACGCATGCAAGTTAGTTCTGCGACAGTGATGTTTTATGTATTAGCTAGGAAGTACGTTGTGATGAATATGTATTATCATGATGGAACAAATGCCTTGTTGCAGTTTCATGACACATATTTGATTAGAGGAGCTATCCTCTCGCAGACTCCAACGCTGTAATAAAGAATGCCGGCTTTCTAATACTTCAAATTGTGTTAAGTTTATCTCCCGGCCGATTTCGGCATCACCTCAGACTGGCCGCGGATCACCGGGGCCGATGTTGGGTGACTGCGGCTCCGGCGGAGCTGAGCTCGGCCCGGCCCGGCCCCGTCCGGCGGCCGCACTGCCGGGGAGCAGCAGCGCTCCCTCCTTTCCCCGCCCCAGCGGCGGCTCCGTCCCGCCTCACACGCCAGGGGAAGAAGCTGCCCCATCCCGCGCCTGTGCCAGGACTGCAGCAGGGGTTCCCTTACCAGAAGTGCCCGCACCTAAAATAAAATAATAGCACTGGTAGAAGGGCATGGCTGAGGGCGTGCCTTTCAGCGGGCTAAGCCGCTGTTCACCGGTTTGTTTTCAACGCTCAGTCTCTGCATAGAGCACCTTTTGCTGCCTTTTCTGCTGCTGCTAGTCAGGCAGCGGCGGACGTCATCCTTGGGGAGGCGAAGGCGAGCTGGGTCCTCAGTAAGGCCGTGGCGCGGTGCGTGACGCGTTGGAGCGGCGCACAGGCGCTGCTGTCGGGGCCGGGCGGAGGCGTGGGCAGGATGATGCCCGGGGAGACGCCGCCGCCGCCGGCCGGGACTGCGGCTGCCGGCGGGGCTTGCGCCAACTGCGGTCTTCTCCAGCAGGTAGGCACGGGCCGCCGTCCATGTGGCGCTGGAGTGGGGTTTTTGCTCGCAGACGGGGTAGTGGGTCAGCGGCGGGCCGCTGGCGGCGGGCAAGTGTCGGGTACCGCAGTCACCGCTCCTGGTACCTCGAGAGCGCGGGCAGCGTGCGTGATGAACGGGCTCCGCGAAAGTAGCAGCAGCGTCGGGCTTTAGCAAGGCGAAGCATGGAAAAGTAGCTCGTGTCTCTGCGACGTGCTTGGTGGGATCTGTCAGGGAATTTCTGGTCATATCCTTTTGGCTTTGCTTCGGTGCAGAGTAACGACTTAAGATTTACTTCCTTGAGGGCTCTTAAACCAGCATGTATTTTTTGTGGTATTACGCTTTGGGTGACACTTGTTTCTCCTTTAAATGACGAGAAGGTCCTGTTGAGAATTCACAGGGCACGCTTAGAATGAGTATGGATGAGAAACTGGAAAATCTGTAGACTCAAGTGAGCTAATGTTTGTTGCTGATACTCTGATACCATTCAATTGGATTTTGAGAGAAAAAGTTATAGGGACTTAGTAGTTATAGGGACTTAGTATAGAATCTACTGCCAAGACAAAATTTGGAGAGCTTTTGTAGTAAGGCCTCACGTAAACATCCATACTTTTTTGTGGAGCCTGCATTCTCCGCGTGTATTTAAATGAATGTACTTTTGGTGCTTTAGTAACTTGTTCACCAAGAGAACTGAAAAAAAACATGGCAGATTATTGTATTTTCTGTAACATTAGCAATCAGATTAGGGGTTATTTGCAGTACTGATTTTTGGGGTGTAAGTTCTTTACTGACTTGAGACTCTTCCTTACAGCATATAAATGAATATGTAGCTGCATTAATTGCACTGAAGCAAAAAATGATTGATGGAGAGTAAGTACAATTGCACACGTTTTTGTTTGTTTGCATTTTACTGTTCTTAAGTATTTATAACAATGCAGGAAATATGATTTTTGGAATGTGGATATTCATTAATGCACTACACTAAATGCTTCTCAAAGTGGAATTAAGTTCTTCACAAACGTGTCCTAAATCTAGATGGTAATACTTCTTTAACTTATTCTGTAAAACAACTGTGTATAACGGCAGTAAACACAGCTGTTTTGTGTACCTGTAATATTATCAGAAGTACTGGCAGAAGCAGATATTTGATGATACTTATTTATTAATTGTATGGAATAATACATCAAGATATGTTATGTATACCTTCACACTATGGCCTAATAGCCATGCTGTGTCTCCTAATTGTAGTTGTTTGTTTCTTATGTTTCCCAGATATGTGCCTATCTGGCTTTAGTGAATCTAAATGCCAGTCCTGCATTCTATTTCCAGAGAATATTTAAGCCAGCACACACTGGGTCTCTTAACTAGGACCCTTTTATCAAAGCTCCTTTGCTCTGTTGTGATTTCTTTTCTGACCTTTAAACATTGTGTCCCTCTTCTTTCTGCCAGTGTATACATTTCTTGTGGAAATTGCCTCTTCTTTAACTGCTTGCAGCTCAGCCTTTCTTTTTTGCTTTACTGCATTACTCTTAACTATTACAACAGAAAGTAATGCAGGCCTCTTTGTATTGGGGTAACTCCTGTGGTATTTCTCTTTCTGATTCTTTATTCACTCTATTCTTAAAAAACATAACATTCGAGTAAAGAAGAGTAGCTTTCCTTGGTGCTGTCCCATGGCCCTCTTGCATCAGGGTAAATGTTGCCCTTTATGGCTGCTAGGAGAATAATATATTGATTAAAGCCTTTTAGGGTCTTTTGAACTATTTCTCTGAGATGTGTGTTCTTTTTTAGGAAAACATCCTTTCAGGTTTGGAAACATGTTATATATATGTATATTATGTCTGTTATCTGAGCAATATTTTTTTTTAAAGCTGCAATTAGTTAATGGCTACAAATTCATGTAATTGCCAGGCTTTTTTTTTTTTTTTCTACTTTAAGCATTTTGATTTGAGGTTTGAATGGCTTAATGAAATAAAGGAGTTAGGTTGATTACTATCAGAAAATACCAACCAATCTTACACTTTCTCTATTTATCTATAAAGCAAAAGGAAAGATACTCTAACATACAATTGTCAAAATCAGGTGAGAAAATAACTAATGTCTGTGTTTTTTCTTTTCTTTCAGTCGTTTGCTGACAGAGTATCAACAGAAATGCACTGATATCCTTTAGTTTTCTATTTGTGTTCTTATAGGATTGATACACCTAAAACATTTCTTATAAAAGGGCTTGAGGCTTTCTATTTAAGTTATGAGATAATATCTCTAATAAAGAATGAACTAAGTTTTGTAAAGAAAATAGGCCTTTGGAATTAAAACTATCCACTTAAGATCTACCTGTTTCTGGTATATGGTTTAAGGTGGTCTATTTGAAATTTGTGTTGCTGAGAATTACTCAGTCTTTTTCATGTAACAGAAGAAGCTCTGCTTATTCACTTCAAATGTATTGAAGTGCACATATTAAACACTTAGTTCTGCAAGTCTTGGGGAGGGTTTTTTGTGTGAGGAAGTCTTTACTGGATGTTTCTTTGCAAGTGGCAGTTGGATTGAAATATACTTTAGGACATTAGATAAATTGTTTTTAACTTCTGCCTTAACAAGAGATTACAGCTTCAGTTTGCTGAACGGTAAGTTTGATTTATATTGTTTACTAAAGATGTATTACTCTGTTCTCTGTGTTGTGGTTAGTTTTAGGTGTCTGATGGTGTAATAGCAACAGCCACGGGTCTAAGCTGTGCTTTTATTACAGTACTTTTACCATGCTTCTTAGGCCATAGTTAGCAAATGTATGATGAGGAGAGAAGTCTGTCCTTCCTCTACAATACCTGTGTGGGATTCTTTCCTGCCCTTGAGTTAGTAAGAGTCTTAAGTGACCAAGTGGAGATATGGAGCTTATCTTTTGGTGCTGGTTAAATGTAAGTGTATTTGCAGTGTCCATATTTATGTGAAGCACTTTGACTTTAGAGTTGTGTCTCTGTGCCCTTGCTTACTCTGTGATTACAGAGGAAGAGGCAGCATATAATTTTTATGGACTCCAACCTGCCTTCTGAAAAACACTGCAGTTGGACTCTACTCTTATTTTACAGTGCTGTGTATGTATGCAGAGACACTTATTAGTGGCACTTTAGTGTAGGCAGCACACCTCTGTGGTACATGCCATCTGCTTGCATCTAGCTTTGGGTTCCGTTTAGCGTTTTTAAATCAGATCTTGGATTTTCTTTAAATAGGTAGAAAAATGAGAACACTGAAACTCTTAAAGCTTTTGGGTATTGCTCACAGCATTTTTTCCATAGGATAAATGAAAAATACTGAGATGCTTGACTGAAGAATCAAAATACTGAGTTTCAAAATGTCTGCATTTTTTGCTACTTCTTTTTAATTGCACATCTCATTTCAGAGAGATTTCTGCTCTTCGTTGCCAAGTGGAGAAGATGTTACAGAAAATTCTGCCTCTGGAAAAGTGCCAGGAAGAGTTGGGCTCTTTGAAGGCAGAGTTGGAAGAAAAAAAGGTGTGCTTTTCAAGATTGAAGTAACTATCACTTTTTCTGTTGAAGGAAATCCATGTATCTAATGCTCATCTTAATGAAACTGACTTTAATGAGCTCTGTTGTTATTTCCTCATTGGGACAGGTAACTCTATGTTTAGGTGAAATTAATTAAATTACTTCAGGTTTCAGAGAGGCAAAAAGTTCAGGATGTTGTAGTTCTTATGACATTTGATCACGTTATTTGGTTTTTATTTCCTCACTAAGGAAGGAAGTAAGGAGGAAAGGAAGGAGAAACATTCAGACTCCTTTGGTTTTCTGTTCTGATCTTGTTAGATTATCAAGTATAACTTGTACTACTGAAAAAGTGCCAAGAAAGAGGGTCTGTGCAGAATAGTGTTGTGCTTTTGTTACCTTTTTGAACATATGTTTTTACATCATTAGCTTCTTGAGTTTATTCCTATTTTCTCTCCCATCACTTAGCTGAGATTTAGTATACAGGCAAGAAGGTTTAGATAGTTCAAATTGCCTAGATGTATGTATTTTCTAGACATTATTGTTATTTCTGAAGAAAATACCGCACCTTCTTTCTTGTAGTTTTTTCATGATGGTATAAGACAGGACTAGCATCTTGTCACTATACCTAGTTTGTGTTCTGTGTTAGAATGATTTCATAATTCCTCTTCCCTCAGCAAGCATTAGTAGCTGATGTTCTGATGGCACTTTTTCAGAAAAAATAGGATTATATGCATGGTGTATAGTAAATAAGCTCTTGGCTTCAGCTCTAAGTTCCTATCCAGCTAGGTGTTGAAGGCATGTACTCAAACAGTAGGTAGACATATAGGGAGTTATGTGTTTGTTTGTTATAACTTTTGCCTTTGAAGAGGAGGATAACCTGACTTTCCAACTTTTCTTATTGAATATACTTCTTTTGGCCAGGCACTGTTTCCATGAGAATAGGTAAAGTGTCTGCTATCTACTTTTTTTTGTCCTCACTGTGGACATATTTTAACTGTGCTTTCCTTCTTCAGAGTTCTCTCAAGATTTATCGGGAGAGTCAGCTGGAATATGTTAAAATTAAAGAAGAAATATTAAACAGTGATGCTGTGTGAGTGATGCTTCTTTTTTTCCCAACCTTTCTTTGCCTCTCTTACCTCTTCTGAACTTGATAGTGTGCCTTATCTACTTATGCTTTCCATTTTGCTAAAATTTTAGTACTTGTGGATTCTTAGAACAAGGAGTTGATGGAGGAATGATCTTAAGTTTTGTAGTAAACACTCTTGAGTGCACTGTTAGTTTTATTGTCTTGTCATGAAGTGACTTTATGTGGTTGTTTAATGAAAGTTTTTAAGAACAGGATGAAACTGAGAAAAAGCTGTAGTTTCTCCAGTTTTAAGTGGTTCTTAGTCTCAGCTTTTTGTTATTGCCATGCGTTTCAGTTTGCTATTAAGTCTCTGAGGCCAGTATAGGAATGATATTGCCAAAGTGGTCTGTACTAAAATCAGTCCTTAAAATAATTGTTTTTAATGTAACAGTTTAGCAGTTCATAGTGAACTGTCTGCCATGTTTGGAAATCAGCAGGAGGGATTTGGCACCAAAACTGCAAAAGCCATTTTTGCTACCATAATACAGAATATTCTGAAGCTGTTTCTTGATAATTCCTGAAGTTTATTTTTCCAGTAAGCAGTCACTCAAAGGTTTCCTTGCCTAGACCATATGTGTGTGTTAACTCGTACGGTTCTTGATGGATACTCTAATGAACTTGTCTAATTGCTTTTTAATCCTCTAATACCTGTAACCTTTAAATCATCTATATCAGGGAACTGTGACTTCTCAATATTGTGTGAGAATTCTCAATATTGTGTCATGCTCTCAAAAGAGAACCAGCTAATATATAGCAAAATGTTGGTAGTTGTAGTCATTTTTCTTCATGTGCATTGTTTACATTTATGAAAACCAATGATTGCTCTGTAGTGACTTGGAATTCTAAGACCATTCTGCTTTTGTAGTCAGCTTTTATTTCTGATGTGTTCTAGCACACATCCCAATGGGACTTGCGCTGGTGACCCTTTGCTTCCATGTAAACTGGTTATAATTTTTAACTTTGGTGTTTCTAAGCTATTTTGGTGCTACCAGCAGGTCAAGGGAAATTATTGGTTCTTTCTGCTCAGTACTAGTGAGGCCATGTCTTGAAGTACTATTCCCAGTTCTGGGCTTCTCTGTACAGGAGGTATGGGTATACTGGAGAGAGTCTAATGAAGGTCCATGGAGATGATCAAGTGACTGAAGCATTTCTCAAAAGAAATACCCTGGTATCTTTACATGACTTGTGAAACATATGGTATGCACAAGCACAGCAGCAAGCCATTATTACCCAAAAGACTGTATGAGGTGACTAGCATTGTTGACATTTCTTCAGCCAGACTACACTTACTTCACATATAGGTATACTCAATGTACTGTGAGCTTAATGAAATACTTGGCACATTGTCCTATCTGAGAGCAACAGAGAGCAGCTATCCCATTGCTAACTGCATCTTAAGAGGGAACTGCACACTCTGATGCGCTGGCAGTTTATTGTGTCAGTATAGATATAATGTTTGCCCCTGTCTGTCACTCATATCTTTAAGAAGGAGGAGCCAGGGAACTACAGGCCAGTCAGCCTCACCTTGATCCCTGGGAAGGTGGTGGAGCAGGTCATCCTTGAACTCATTTTCAGGCATGTGAAGGATAAGAAGCTTGGAAGTAGACAGCATAGGAAGGGGAACCAAGGGGAAGTTGTGCTGCACTGACCTTATAAATTGACATGTCTGCTAGATCATGGAAGAGCAGTGGCTAGCATCTGAAGGCCATCAATAAGATCTCTGGCACCGTCTCCCGTAACAGCCTCATCATAGCCCCTTAGGCTGGTGCTGTAGGGGCTGGCTTAATGGCTGGGCCTTGAGCGTGGTGATGAACACTGTGCAAAGTCTAGTTGGAGACCAGTAGGTAACACTGTACCCTGGAGGGAGACAGGGAGGGCTGTGTATTGAGTCTAGTCCAGTTTAACTTCTTTGCTAGTGATCTGCATGATGGGGCAGAGCCTATTGACAGCAAGCTTGCCAATGACAGAAGTGTGGCTGATGGGCTAGAGGGGCATGCTGCTATCCAGGACAAGCTTGACAGGCTGAAAAAATGAGCTGACAGAAGCCTTGGGAAGTTCAGCAAGAAGTGTGAAGCCCAGCACCTGATGAGGAACAATCACATACACTAGTACATGCTTGGGGACACTTAGGTGGACAGCAGCTTGGGATACATTCATGACGTGAGCCAGCAATACACACTTGTGGCAAAGAAGGCTACCAGTATCTTGGTCTTCAATAAGCGAAGTTTTGTCAGCAGGCTGAGGGAAGTGCTACCTTCTATTCAGCCCTGCTGACACCACTCCTGAAGTACTGTGTTATATCCAGACTCCTCCAATACAACAGAGATATGGATATACAGGAGTGAGTTCAGTGAAGGACCGTGAAGATGATTAAGGAATAGGAGCATCTCTTCATTGACAGAAGGCTGGGAGAACTGGGACTTTCAAGTCTGGAGAAGAAAATACTCAGGGGTGGTATTATCAATGTCTATAAATACCTGAAGGGAGTTTGTAAAAAACACAGAGCCAGGCTCACTTCCTTGGACCCCAGTGACAAGACAAAAGGCAATGGGCACAAGCTAGGACAAAGAAGATCATGTTTCCTGTGAACATCAGGAAACACTTTTTGCTGTGAGAGTGACTGAGTACTTCTGTAGATTGCCCTGGGAGTTTGTGGCCTCACCATCCTTGGAGATACTCAGAAGCCATCTGGAAATGGCCCTGCTTGAGCAGCGTGGGTTGGACAAGATAACTTCCAGAGGATTCTTGCAACTTCAGCCTCAATTCTGTGATGCTATAGCTGTTTTGTATACCTCTGACAATGAGGCCATTTTAAGCAGTAGGTCATATGAGTTCAGTAATTTGAAAGCTGGATTTTTTCAGAAGCAGAGTAACAGAAGAAAATAATGGAAATGTTTGCTTTTCTATTTATTTTTTTCCCAGTTCTGCTTGTTTTACATATAAGGTAGGGTTGGAAATGCATAAGTCAAAATTGTTCAGGAAGCTTAATGTTTTTTCCTTGGTTTGGCTTTAGTCTAGAGCATCTGGATGTTCTGAACAGGAAGCTGTGGGACTTAAGTGATCCTGAAGGCTTTTCCTGATTATCTCATTGCTTAGATATTATTAATTTTAAGCAAAGCTTGATTGTTTTTAAGAAGTAAAACTAACCTGTCTGCATTATATCACAGAAATGCAAAGAACAGAAGCCAGTTTTCCAGGGTTATATTCTAATTGCAGGTTGTACCTAAAGGTATATTTAGTGGATTGGCTCTCTTAAAGCAAACTTTTCCTCTGTAACAGATACAACTGTTTGTGTGAGAATGTCAGCAACGTGCCATCAATTTAGTTTTTCAACTTCAGGGACTCATTGGTCTCAGAGGTCCTGGGTATAGGAGGTGTGTAATTTTTTCACGCAACATAATGCTATTTTTAAAAATGATCTGTTAATGTGTTCTTTTTAACAGGAGAAAGAAACTGGAAACAAAAGTGAAAAAACTTGAAGGTAACTCCCTATATTGAGTAGGACAACAGTACAGTAACATAATCTCCTTTTTCCTTTTCTATCTAAAGGAATTGTGACTTTAACTTTGACACCTAAGGAGCAAGGCAGGGCAATACTATGTGGGGGTGCTTCATCTCTGATTTACATCAGCTCTCCTGCAGAATGTTTTCTGCTGAGTGTCTTAAGCACATGACATAGATGAAGTTGGAAGGGAACTTCTGGTCATGACAGCTTCAAAGGAGAGAGTCTTACTAGCCTCTCCAGGCAACTTGATTCAGTAACATGTTTTTCCTTATAACTAGTTGGAGACTCCTATGTTTCAGTTTACACCTAATGTCTACCATACAGCAGTTAATAGTCTTATTCCATCATCTTGATACAGCCTTGTACAGGAAAACTGTCCTTGGATTCTTTCTAAGATTTGTTATGTTTTCCCCTCTGGCTAATTCAATTTAGTTCAACAAGCCTGTTTCCATAGAGCATGGGCTCCAGTGCTCTAATAATCCTGGCAGAATTCTTCATGTTTATGTTGTATTTAAGTGTACAGTGTTCCTGATGCATGTTTTCTGATTTTTAAATATTCTGGCACTAGTATTTTGGTTGCTTTGTTTGTTTGCTTGCTTTGTTTATACACGGAGAGAAAGCGTTAGCTCCATGGCACTGTGTTTTCCTTGTTTTGCTGGTAGAGGGTGGATATACATAAGACTTTCTGAGACTTCACTTGCTGTACCATCAATTGGCAAGGCAGATATTTGCATTCATATCATGCATATTTTGGCTGTGCTTACCATTGTTTAAAATACAGTGAACTGAGTGACATATCTTAGTGTTAGAAAGCCCCTGAATCTTACTGTAAAGTACAGGTACAGGGTGTTTTTTTTTTTTTTTTTTTGAGAATTTTTGGAGTTCCTTTACAGGACACCCAAGTTTTTTACACACTTGCCTACAAAATCTCAAATTCTGGCAGAACTAGAATGCAATACTGAGAGTATGTGTTAGGTCCAATTTCAGTGACTATTTTGTCTGTTTCGGTGTTTCCTATGTTCATTAAATATCTCAGGCCTTGTATCTTCTGTCAGTATGAAATTTTGCCATCATTGTTTTTTTGTTAGCCTACCACTCAAGGTTCCTTTTTAACACTTTTTATTTTAATATGCTCTTTTCTGATTTGATCAGCAGGAAGATTCCATTTCTTTTCTTTCCTATCCATATATAAGTCATCAAGCTGAACTCTCAGTTTTCTCAGCTAACTCTGTCACCTGAGAATTTTCTTAGGAACCTCATATTCAGTTCTCATCTACCCTGTACCCTTTATTCCCACCCATCTGCACTCTTCCGAGGTGTCTATTAGACATTAAGCAATAAGGTCCTCTTCTGTGTTAGTCGTGAGTGCTGTCTGTATCTTTCTAGTGCAGCTGGGTATGGTGTTTTCATCTTTGAACCAGAGCTCTTATTTAAATAGGAGAATAAAATGTGTTAAAGAACCCTTGAACCTCAATTTTATGTCTTTTTTTCACTTGATGTCTATTGTTCTACAGTACATCATTACAATATGACCCACTCTTCATTCTAGATTATAATTGAGAAAACTAATAAATGTATTGCAGTGGTTCAAAACAGTAATTATGCAGTAGAAGGCAATATACTTGTATGCATGAGTTGTTGTCTGAATGAACCACAATATAACTTCAATAAATTTGTATTTTACACTATCTGGTTTTTTTTCTGGTAATTTGATTTGCAAACTGGTGACTAGCACTACTTAAATTAGTGCCCTCTTAGAGTATAGTTTCTAAACTGAATTTTGGTTCTCTTTTTTGAAGAAGCTGCAACAAAGCATACACAGGACTTCAGACAACTGAAAACTGAAAAGAAGAGGCTTGAAAAGGAGCTAAAAAAAGCACAAGTAAGGCTTTCCTTGTCTTTGGGTGAAACTTCTTTTAGTATTTTTTGGGAAAAGAAAGGAACCTGTTAGTGTAACATATGCTGAAACAGTAAAAATAAGTTTTTGGGGGCTATTGAGTAACTAAACATAGCAATTCACCATAAGAGAGAAATTTCCCGGCTGAAGAATGACCTTTGAAATGTTGATAGAGATTTCATGCTCTTTAAGAGGTGATGCTCTAAAAAATATGTATGGCATAACAATTTTGTACTTCTTAATTTTAACAGGGTAAACTTGATGGTGTAATTAAAGACAAGTGCAGAAAAGGTATGTGTTTACCTTTCAGTGCTTTCAGATTTCTTGTGGTATTGTTCCATTTTGAACATTTTCTTTCCACCTCTCTTTTTAATAGTTAAACATGCAGAAACTCAGAGTTCAAGTGAAGATCCTACAACAGATATAGACAAAGGTAAGACTTTTTTCAAGTCCATTCTCTGTATGGAACCAATTGTTATGAATTTGTTGCATTTTTGGAAACAGAGGATTCTGCCAAAGTTCTATAAAAGCAGATGTAGTTGATACAAGTAGGTTACACTGATGAAGGACCAATGTAATAGATTACTATTTTCTGTCTTGCAGTAAGGAAAATTCTTGATTCATAAAAATGACTAGTCTACCTTATGCATGTGTGAAGTCAGCTGATGTGCAATTATAAAACAGAATACAAACACTGAAAAAAAGTATAAACAATCCCTCTGAAGCTCACTGAAATCATAAAGCAACAAATAGGCGAGTAATCTGCTAAAATTTCTATGTGAGACTTGGTAAATAAAGTGGAAATACAGGAGGTATAGCTGTATCTTATCCTATCGACTTTTCCCCCCCTAATGATCTAAAATATATGCTACAAATTATCTGAATGTAACTGTAATGGAGCAAACTCCTTCAAAACTTCCTCTAAAGTACTGAGGCCAAACTTTAAGCAAATTTATTCTTTGTATTTTTTGCAGTCTTTTAAAGTGCTGGTACTGCTTTTGAGCTGGGTAGATATTCTGAAGGCAGGTTTGAGGCAAAAGAACTTGCTGTTCCATTTCTTGCCTTGCAGTAAGTTTGTTGCAGAAATAAAATTTTCTGAAAAAGCCAGACCTTGTCAGTTTCTGTGTGTCTTGGCATATTTTTTACTTTTGGATTGTACTGAATTGGTATGCTGTTTAATCCTTCGATTTTTAATTAATGGCAAAATAGGAAAATTAATATCTGAGCATTAATTTGAGTTTCAAGTAGCAGCAAGGATTTGTTAGTAATGCATAAATGTTAGTGCTGTTGCTAGCTGTTTAGCAAAATTTGTTAGGCTTTCCTCTTATATGCTGAGGTTTTTTTCATATGCCTCTTCATAAAATAATAGTAGTTTGCTATGGCCTTTGACTTAATTTGCACCAAAACAGTCTCAGT
>VZTR01025242.1:19133-31573 GCA_013400775.1 Chaetops frenatus
AGACTGCTTGCAAGTGAAAACAATAAAACTGGATTCACAGCAAGCCTTTTTTACTTGTCATGGCTATATGCTGACCTGTAGATATCACTACACTTACCTTAAGAGACAAGTAAACTACAAAAAATTTGAATAATCTAGGCAAAAGTCATAGAGCCACTTATTGTTAAGTTTGTCCATTTTCTCTATATCCTTTTGTCTTCCATTGTTTTTAACTTAGACAGTCTTTAAACTATCAGGACTTTGATGTCACTCATTTACTTGAGAATGGGTCTCTTGGAAACTGCATGAGTTATTTTTCAGCATGAGAGTGGGGAAAAAATGAAACAGCAGGAAAAAACAGAAAGCTTACAAAATTAGGGAAAAGAACAGAGCAGCAGAGAATGCTGTGTCTTTGTTGTCAGAAAGTGAGTGCTGGGTAGAGATAACTGCCAAGGATAAGACTGCATCAGATCTTGCCAAAGAAATTAAAACAAATAGCAGACTCTTCACCCTTATAAATAAAAGTTAAAAAAAGGGAAAAGGTGAAACCACTGGGAGCAGTTTGCACTCTGTCATTCTGCCTTTTCCTCCACTTTTTCCTTATTTTTAAACATTTATCTGCATTTGCTAGTTCATTTCCAGTGCAACTTTGTCATGGTGACTGCAGAGTCTACTGTGTGTGTGGTGTGTGTGTGTCAGTCTTCTGCCAGGGATTTCCTGCTCTCTAAAACACCAGTTTCACAGAGTGAATGAGTGCCAAGGGGCAGCTGTATCCAGCCCACACCATTCCCCACTGTGGATACAGGCAGGGTTTGACAGCAAGAGGGGACTACCAAAGACTCAGGTAGCCACTGCATCACTGACAGCCCCAGTATTTATGTTCCTGAGTGGCAGATGGATTTCTCCCCAGTGCCTGGATCTACCCCTCAGCATGAAAATGGCTGGGGCATACCACAGGTCACCACTGGCATTGTCCATATTGTGTGAGATCTGCTTTGTAAGCAAGAAGACTTGGGTTTTTCTGGGCAAGACACTATCTTCTGTCATAAGAATAGTGTAGTGGGAGGTATGATTAATGACAAAAGGCAGAAAAGTAAAGACTACAGTAGCCCAGTTCCCTAGTATTAGCTTACAGGTATAACCAAATTCAAAAGGGTAGCAAGGGTTCCTAAACAAAGTAACTAGTTCCTTAAGTCTCAAGGATTTGGTCTTAGTGATGGTTGGAAATCAAACTCTTCAACCTTCCCGAGCAGGTTAATGACAATGGTATTTTGTTGTAGGAACTGCACATGCCCAGAGTATGTTAGTTAAGGTTCTCCTCAGGTGGAAAAACAAGAATGGGAGGAAGAGCAGTAACAAACATGTCATGTTGCAGCATCTGATAATTGTGCAGTGCACCTATGGAGACTGCATAGTCACATCCTAATTTGTCTCAGTGAATAGTAAATAGTAATCAAATTACATGGAGATGGCATTGAAGAAATATCACTGATGGCTTATTCTTTCATCTTAGAAGAGTCCTCTATTTTTAGTATTTTAAATTCTTACTCTTCTTTTTTTTATCCCATTCCTTTTGAACAGTGCTTATGTGAAAATTCATGTATACATGTTATGTTTGTTTATACAGGACAGTTCTTTCAGAGAGGATCTTGTATGCCTTATAGTCATTCATGCACATACATACTAATATAAACAAAACTACTTAAACCTTCAGTGTAGCAAAGTAACTATCAGAGTGGATTGCATTCACAGAAGCTTAGAGACTTTTCATGTCTCAGTGACATGCATAGCAGTGCAGGACAAGCCTAAACCACAAGCAGTCCTGGTGATATATGCTATCCCTCACATACAGCATTTCTGCCTCTCCACCCCTGCAATTGGTGGGGATGGCTTACACTACAGAAATCACCTAGTTCTTAATCTACTCCCCAGGAAACAAGCAAGAAAACTTAGTTGTCTTTCTCAAGTTACGCTAGTCTTACAAATGTCCTGCAATTTGTCATGAAACTGGCAAAGTGTTCAACTGATATGAAAACCACAGTAAAAAGTGTCTTCTAGATACACTTCCTTCAGGTCAACAGGCAAAGAACTCACCGAGAACTTAAATCTTATAATCTGTACTGGTGATCAATAGACCTCACACAATGCTTTAGAGCATCAGGGTTTTTCCAGCTGCTGTTTTGGTTGGTTATTAGTTAGAGAAGTGCCCATTGGTGGGACCAAAAAGACAAACAAATGAACAAACAACAATAAAAAAAACTGTAAAGGCTCTTTGGTTTTTCAGCAGATTTTTTTTTGTGTGTGTGTAAAAAAAATTCTGACCTTTACTATAAAACAAACAAAAAATAACATTTTTAAATGTTTTTAAAAGAACGAGAGGAAGGTGGTCCTGTGGCTTACATAGGAAATTTGGAGACCAAGTTGTGTTTGTATTGCGTGTTCAAGCATGGTCCTCGTGTTTGTAACCTTCTTATCCCACTTTCTTCAATACCAAAATGAGGATAATCAAAAATAGCGGGAACTTCAGAAGGTCTGATATAAATAATTCCAAACTGATCAAGTATTTTCCATATTGTGGATTATCCAGCTTTTGGATTTTATTCTGGATGATGAGAAGGTATTCCTTATTACAGAATTATTTGTTATCATTATGGGAAAATTAGGAGAAAACGGGATGGAATCGACTCTTTTCCCTAATTTTGACCACTTTGAAGCATGTACCAAGTTTAGTACTCAGCAGGTTTTTCTCATGTACCTGTTTTTTAGGTTGTGCTGTCGATGGGCATCCAACCCCAAACATCACCTGGCATTACGCTGGTGAGCCTCTCAGTCTGCGACATCAACTCCTGGCAGCAGGACGGATTCTTCAGATACTCAATGTCAGTGATTTCACTGATGGTGAATTCAGCTGCCTTGCTCAGAATGAGGCTGGCTCGCTCACACAAGTAATGTCCCTGGCTGTACAAGGTAACTCTTCAGTTTCAGTCCTTTCACCCTGCAAAGGTCTTGCCATGGACTTCCCTTCACTGCCCTTCTCAACCTGAATTTCTCCCCTCTGAAACCATAACCATGCATATCAGGAAAAAGATGTCTTAATGATTTATTGCCATGGATATAGATTTGCGTGACTACTGGGTACCTTATAGTGTCTTAAGTTTCACTTTACCAAAATGACACCAGATATTTCTGCCCTGCTGAGTGAAAAATACACCTTACTGACTCAAGCTATACTTATGTTGAGCCTGAACAATTTTCTTGTCCAGAAATTGAAGACAGAGGTAAAAGAGTTTAAACCCTTTAAACCAGAACCCCCTCTATTAACACATGAAGGTTAGTCTTTCACAGTCTCTCCTTCCTTGAAAACTCGTCACTTGTAGAAGTTCAGGG
Source organism: Chaetops frenatus (assembly GCA_013400775.1). Taxonomy (NCBI): domain Eukaryota; kingdom Metazoa; phylum Chordata; class Aves; order Passeriformes; family Picathartidae; genus Chaetops; species Chaetops frenatus. The sequence continues at coordinate 22,500 of VZTR01025242.1, forward strand.
ACTGGTGTTGTTAGAGATCTCCTATAAATAAGACAAAGGCAATAAAGCTGCAGAACACTGTGGTGCAGCTGGGTTGGAACAGAATATGCAGCATTCATTGCTCCAATTGTCAGTGATGGAGAGGTGAAGAATTTAACTTTTCCTTCAATTTTACTATAAAATTTTGAGTGTGTTGTAACTCCCACATTTATCTTCAGGAAAGACAATCTGTGTGAACTGTCTCATAAGAGACACAATGTTTCAAGATCATAGAGTCATAGATGCTGCTGGGAACTATTGCTAACCATATCTTCATTAAATATCACACCTTATTATAGATGCTCACTGGCATCTTGCTTCACTTAATTGTCATACCATATTATTCACTTTCCATGTCTGATGCTTCTATACACCAAAGAACTGAGTTTGTTACATCAAGGGCAGTCAGGGGTTTGAATCACGTGCCTCTCAGGGATAGGTAGCTCCACTTCACTGAATCCCTATATTGCATCCTGGAGAACATCTTCAACTCCCCCCTTTCTAATTAAAGTCCTGCTGTCAGTTTTTCAGTGTTAACATGCCTCTCCCATGCTTCCTGTCAGAGTACCGGTGGTCGGTGGACAAACTGACAGCTTGTTCGGCTTCCTGCGGCCACAGAGGGCTGCAGCTGCCCCAGCTGAGGTGCTTACTGGATGGGGCTGAAGTCAACTCATCCTACTGCAGAGACACACCCAGGCCACCTCTGCAGCCCATGGCATGCAACAGGAAAGACTGCCCTTCACGGTGCGTCTGCCTCATGTAAAAATATCTTACATGCGTTTAAGATGTGCTGGAAGAGTTCTGTGCAGGGGATATCACACCCCTGGTGACTGTTTGGAGAGGTCGTGGCTAAAAGGGAGGTTTTGGGTGCTTAATCCAGACAGTTGGGATTTTGAAGCAATATTTGTGGAAAACTTTAACAGTACAATGTAGAAAGAGAATTCACAGCTTGCAACGTCTTGGGTGATTCCAGTCACACCCTATGTTGGTTATAAAATATCATGCCTGATCTGAGCACTGAAAGCATGGAAATTTTGTCACCTAAGAGCTGTAGGATTATTTCTTTTGTGTGTACACATGGTTTCATAGCAGTTTGCCCCAACAATATAACAGGCAAGAAGCTAAATTTAGCAGCTGTTTTGTGATTTTATTCTGAGTTCTTTTGCTACCTGAACATCAATAAGGACAGGATGGTAGCTATAGCTGCAGCTGCAAAGAATTCCCTTTGCAGGGTGGAAATATCCTCTGTAAAATGGGTACATTTCATCACATCTAGCAGGCATGAAGGAGACTGAGTCCTGCCTCTTTTTGGAGTTTGTTATTTTGTGCTTGCCTTGGAATGGTACTCTCTGCCTTTGTAATCCCCTGGTTTTCACTTACTGCTAAACACAAATGAGCCAGGACAGCTTGAAAGACTTCTGGGCACACATAGGTCTTCCTCTGGCACATCTCAAGTACTGTGTTCAATTTTGGGCCCCTCACCACAAGAAAGAAGGACAGAGGAGCTGGTGAAGGATCTGGAGCACAGGTCCCATGAGAAGTGCCTGAGGGAGCTGAGGTTGTTTACCTTGGAGAAAATGGGGCTCAGGAAACCTTATCACTCACAATTGCCTGAAAGGAATCTGTAGTAAGGTAGGGGTCAGCCTCCTCTTCCAAGTGACAAGACAAAAATAATCAGCCTAAGCTGCACCAGGAGAGGTTTAGATTGGCTATTAGGGAAAAAAATCATCATGGCAAGGGTTGTGAAGCATTGGAACAGTCGGCTCAGGGAAGTGATTGAGTCATCATCCTTGGATATATTTAAAAGATGTGTAGATGCTGTGCTTAGGGGCATGGTTTAATGGTGGACTTGGCATTGCTGGGTTAATGATTGCACTTGATGATATTAAAGGTCATTTCCAACATAAATGATTCTCTGACTTCACCCCACACAAAGTCTTTTTTTTTTTTACATCCTTTAGTGCAAAGAAGAGTATGTCCTGCGCATATCCAGAGAGTCAGTGTAGTGTTATGCTCCCTCCATATTAAAAATGTTCTGCTCCTGCAATTCAGTATGTCCTTAGTTGAAATGTGTAAACATGATTTTCCATATTTTTCATGGTGTTACTCTCTCCTCTCCCTTATTTCCATGTTGATATGTTATGTTTCAGTATACAAGCACTTAAAAGTAGTGAACATCTCAAGAGAAATTTAGTACAACTTGCCTCATTCAACAGTGATTTGGGACTTGTATCAAAAAAGACAGTCTAAGCTGAGGCAAGGAGAGCTGCTACGTAACCTGATGAGAAGTGGTCAGATTTACCACTCTTGCTTTGTCTTGGGCATATTGCAAGTTTCTGTTTAATTACATTTTTAAATATATTCCTACCCTTCTTTGCAGGCAGATGTTTTCTGAATTGCCTGCTGAGTCACGAAAGAAACCAAAAGAGATTTGGTAAAATATGAAACACACTCATTAACAGCAGTTTTTGGTATTGACAGTAAGTTCCATGGGAATGGTTTATGTCTTTTTATACTTTCCCTGAACTGTAACACAACCCCAAATCCCCCCTCAGCTCCTGAGAAACTGCTGAGATGTAAGCCTGGAAATAAAAGTTGGTTGACATGCAGACCAGAGCTTTGTAAGCAGTGCAGAAACTGCAGGTTCAACCTCACCAAACTACATGAAAAAGTGCCAGTGTTCTTGTTTTCCAGGCTGGGAATATGTTTGTTTATTCTTGTTTCTGTGACCACCGGATTTAATCACCTGCAGAAGGCAGAGAAATAGAAACTGATATCTCTCCATGGGACTGGAGAATGCCTATGGCCTATCTACTAAAGTAGTCATAAACAGTGCTGGTGAGGGATGTGATAGGCAGTATTTTACTCCCCAAACCACACAAATCCTGCTAAGCATCCAGAACCTTAGTGAAGCAAACTGCTGACTTGACCATAAAACTTTTCGGAAAACTAGCAATCAGTTGCATTCTCCCTATTCCTACCTAGTGCATTCCCAAACCTGACTGTATGTGTTTCACCTAATGACCCTTACAGTGACAAAATGTATTAGACTATTATTTTCTGTTATTTACAGCCTTATAGCTAGATGGACTGTATTTTTTAACTGCTAGTTCGCAGAGATTCAGAGTAATGGCCTCAGCTGGTGAATACATGGTCTGAGCTCAAGAGGAAAGGACAGCATCCTTCCTTCCCTGGGCTAACTGTTCCTGAGCAATGTTCAGGTTTTTCTGGATGTCAGGGCTAGAACAGAGGAGGCAGGCACCAGCAGGACACAGCAGGCTTTTGGCTATTCCCTCACAGCAAGTTGAAGTGGCCTGTGAGCTACTCTAGCAATTACACAGAGGTAGTTTTCCATCCTAAAGGGTGCTGTTGTGCTTGTCCTAGCATTGTGACTGTAGCTTGTGACCAGGGCTTCCATGGCACCATGGTGTAAGAGTAGACTTGCCCAACCCCTGTGCCAGGCCTACAGGTATTTGCTAAGCCTCTAAAAAACAGTTTTGAGGGCTAGAAAATTAATTCTGGGCTCAAAGAGCCTTGGAAAAGATAAGTTATTGAAAAATGTGCTACTTTCTCAGCTTTCATCCTCTGAGCAGTTTTCAGTGAAGACTATGGGAGGCTGGTGGGGAGACACCCAGACCTCCCAAGATTGCACCCTAAGTGAGCCAAGCCACCGTTGCCTGTCTTTGGTCCACTAGACAAAGACCTGTTGATGCCAAAGATCCTGCAGACCATGGCAGGTGCCTGCTCCCTGACCTGTTGTCCTTTCTCTCACAGGTGGATGGTGACATCCTGGTCTCCCTGCACGCGGAGCTGTGGTGGCGGCATACAGACGCGGCGAGTGACGTGCCAGCGCCTGACAGCGACAGGCAGCTCTGTCCCAGTGCCAAACCAGGCTTGTGCCCAGGTGGCCAAGCGCCCTGTGGACACACAGAACTGTAACAGGCAGAACTGTGTTGAGTGGGTGGCCTCCTCCTGGGGCCAGGTAAGGAACAAGGCAGCGTTCCAAGGACAGCCCCATTGTGTGGGCTAGAAAAAATAGACAGAAAATGAGAGGAGTGGTTTTTCAACTTAGGTTATAGTTTGCAGGCTTTTGAGGCAGCCACAAATTCATTCAGCTCTTTCTTTCTGTATATGATGCACTGCCTTCTTGGATTTCTGTAGCTTCCCAAAATCCCTAGAAATGCTGCTCATGAACAGGACTTTTACTGCAGACCCCTGTGTACCAGTGGAAAGGTCTGCAGTTCCTTGTTACAGTGATTGGTGACACATCTGGGAAATAGCCTTTTTCAAATCTTGATTCCCCTTACCAGCCAGTGAGAGTGCTTCAGTCTTGTCTGGCTGGCATCAGGATTGGTGATCGTGATAGGCTCCAAGGCAGGAGGATTGTACAATAATTCAGTTTTACTAAGTTGCTGATGTTGCCTGAGAATACCAAGAAGTATGAACTTTCTTGACTTGCTTCTTAATGAAAGGCAGAATGGAGGGCTAAAAGCATTTCCAGACTACTTCACACTGCTTTGCAGATTTTCAAGTTCTCTCATAGCAGATTGCGTTGCATCAGGGTTTTTTTTTTAATAATGTTGGTAATAAATGTGCCTTCAGCTACTAGAACATGTTATTGTTCACTACTTGAAAACATCTTCATTTAAATCTTGAAAGGTGACTGAGTTACTGTATCACAAGTTAAGCTTGGAATTATCACTTTATATCAAAGAAGGAAATTCTCACTCCCTGTGGAATTTCAGGAAAGGACTGGATCATCTTTGCAAAAACCATTATGGGCTGTACTGTCCCCCATGACATCATACTCAGCTGAGACAATTAGATAGTTCGGCATTAATTTCTTAGACTTAATCTCTGTGCGTTATCATTTAATATTTCTTCTACCTAGCTGACAAAAAAAAAAGGATCAGGTTCCACATGGTTGCATACTGCTCAGCCCCCAAGCCAGAAGACTGTTACACATAGTTAGGAACAAACCACTAGCTCAGTGGATCGACGACCTGCTTGGCAGTATTATGGGGTATCAGGTCCCCATTGCACAGGTGTAATGATGAAATTTCCCAGTTCACAAAGAAGACAAACAGCCTACCTGCTCTACCCCTATCTCTAGAATTAGTTCTTCTCCCTCATTTCATGTTCCTGGCATTTTGATCTCCACTGTGTAATCCCACAGTGTTTTTAAACTCGTGACTCAGGCTTTCTGGTGATGAGGACTGCTAGCCCCTGCAGATACCACAGAAATGTTCCACATGCTCCAGTGAATCACATTTCCAACAAGACAGCTGACTGGAAGCAGCTGCAAGCCTGGCAGTCACTGCCTCTCTCTCCCAGTGGTCACAGAGGGAAGAAATAGCAGGAGGAAGGGCATATTGTTTGAGGAGCGTGTGGTAGTGTGAAACAGGGCTCCTGCTGGTGGGGAAGTGGAGGTGGCAGAGGGATTGGTCAGCAGCCATGCCCCCGCAAAAATCCCTGCTTCACACTAATGACCCCTTGTTCAACCCTCAGTTTGTTCTTGGATATAATTTCCAGATAGTTAGAAAAACAGTTTCGCAATAGTTGGTATAGTTTTAAAATAGCAAAAAATACATGCTTCATACCTATACCAAGTTATGTTTTAATCAAAGGAGAGGATTAGCAGAGTTAAACTGAAATGTGATTGCTAAGTTTGAATATGTTAGGATAGCCTCAATTTTGGAGCAAGCTTACATATTTGTTGTGCTTGTCATGCTTGCTGCTTTTGTTTATTGTCGTTCCATGCTTTTAAATTATTAAGTGGAGTGGAATATGTCCTTGGTTCAATGCATTCTTAGTTATTTGGCCAGAAGCCGTGATAGCACAAGCTGTGAAATGCACAGTAAAAGTAATGTATTGAGATTTCCTGCATGGATCATAAGCTCTTGGCTAATGGCATGAGAGCATTTAATTTCCCCTAACAGATGTATTTAAGATTAAATTATTGAAGAGAAGAGGTAATGAATCTACATAGCAGATACAGAAATGCAGTTTAAATGCTGTTGGAGGAGAGTGAGGTAGAGCAGAAGATGACTGCACAGTCAGCCTTCAAAGCCTGCAGAGGTGCAGAAAGTGGTTTAAATCTCAACAGTCTCTGAGTGTCAGTATGCACTTTATTTCACTAGCAGTTTCATAAACATGGAACTTACCCTGTCTTTTACCTCCCCTGACTGAATCTTCTTTGTTTGAAGTGTAATGGGCCTTGCATTGGACCACGACTGGCTGTACAGCACCGACAGATATTTTGCCAGACCAAAGATGGGACTCCTGTGTCATCTGATCAATGCAGTTCCTTACCAAGGTAGGACAGAAATGTCTTATGTCTGAACCCACAACTGTTTTCAGAGATATTAAGTGGACTAGTGACTTAACTGAAAACTTATGGGTTTCCCCTACGTAAAAAAGAGGTCATGCTGCAACCTGTACAGATAAGTGTAACAAATCTTATCAGGCTTATAGCCTAGACTTCCTATTTATTCCTAGGAGCTTCAGGCCAGTTGGCCAAAAACTGGAAATCTTTTGTGCATGCCAAATCCTGACTGCAAGGCTGTGCTGTATCTTCTTAAGGTGCCAGTTTTCTCTCTTATTTAAACACAAACTGTAACAAGAAAAGAAAAGGGTCTCCACAGGTTTTGTTTTCCTGAAGATAAACTCCACTGTCAACATTGTAAAGACATTTACTTTACATGAGACAGCTATGTAAATCATGACCGATAATGACTGAAAATTAGTGTAATTGCCACGTTGGCTCCCAGTCATGCCTTTTCACTACCTGTGTGACAAATAGATACGAACCAAATGTGCCTATACATCTTCTGTGAAAGGAGGGTTTCAGAGAACTGGTTCTGTTCCCACTGGCTGTAAAGCCATAAAAAAAGTTACAGAGTTCTGCTTTGGTCTTCCACATTGGTCACCACTCATTTCACCTTTCAGCAGATCTCTGGTTTGGCCCTTCACAGAGAGGGCATCTCAGCCAAATCCTCAAACAGTTCATATGGCCATTTAGGCTGGTGTTTGGCATACCTGTGTGCACCCACTGAGGGTCTGGTCCTTGCGAGCAGTTAAAAACTGCTGGCCTCATGTAGCAGCCTTTGACCATCTAATCCCTACAGTGCTCTGAGCGGAGTACCTTTGCCATATGTAATGTTTGCTGTCCCTCCCTCCCTCTGTCCCCCCTGCCCACAGGCTGTTGAGCACCCAGAACTGCTGGACTGATGTCTGTGGTGTGCACTGGAGGGTCAGCCTGTGGACCGTCTGCACAGCTACATGCGGAAACTACGGCTTCCAGTCACGGCGCGTGGACTGTGTGCACATCCGCACCAACAGGCCCGTGATGGAGCACCACTGCTCCTGGAGGCCAAGGCCAGCAAACTGGCAGCGCTGCAACATCACACCCTGTGAAAACGGTACTGTGCTGACAGGAGGGGAGGGCAGGCAGGGAGGTGCAGGAGTAGGAAAGAAGGTGGAGTTGTCTCTCAGAAACGCAGCACTCGACCTTGCAGCTGGGCATACTGGGGAACTTCCAACCCAGATATACAAAATCCAGTGTCTAAAGCTCAGCATCCCAGAGAGGAATGCTGCCCGTTGTGGGGTTTTTGGCAATGGTGTTAGTGCTGGGATTGTGTCTCCTTTCTAACAGCATGAGAAATAATTCATGCAGTCTTCTGGAGCAAGTCCAGAGTAGGCCACCAAGTTGATCAGAGGGATGGAGCACCTGTCATATGACAAAAGGTTGAGGGAAATGGAATTGTGCAGCCCAGCTTTGGGGTGACCTACTTGTGGCCTTCCAGCACCTGAAGGGAACTTACAAGAAAAATGGCACAGGACTATTTACAGGGACATGTAGTGGCAGAACAAGGGGGTAATGGGTTCAAATTGAAACAGAGTAGTTTTAGACTACATGGATGACGGGAAATCCTGCAGGCAAAACTGCTTTCTTTCAGGTTACAGGCAACAAATTGGGCCTGCCAGGGGACTAAAAAAGTTACTAATTTTAAAAAAAAAATTAATGAATGAATAAGAGCAGATAATGTGCCTGTTTGGAAATTATGCTCTCATCCTCTATCTTGCAAGCCAGTTGCTTTGCAGTCATTGCAGATGCAGCAGCACAACCCACATGTGCTTGTTTATATTCATACCAGTTACACACTTACAGTAGGACCTCCCAATACAGAGGTCCTCTTCTTGGCCACCAAAGGATATATGTTCTCAGGTAAGAAATCCTTTGTTCATAACTTCATCACCATTTCTTCTTCTTCTTGTTTCCCCTTTGGCAGTGGAGTGCAGAGACACCACAAGGTACTGTGAGAAAGTGAAGCAGCTCAAACTCTGCCAGCTCACCCAATTTAAGTCACGTTGCTGTGGGACTTGTGGAAAATCTTGAAGACAGACAAAATGAAAATGGAGGAACAAGGGGATCGCAGTCTTTTCTTCACTGAGGCAAAGGCTTTTGCAGAAAATACAGATGGATGGAATGACCTTTTTCATTTTATTTATTTATTTCCCTTTAAAAAAAAAAAAAATTTCCAAATCATTGTTGTAAAGGGCCTTGACAAGTTTTCCCTTCTATGAATCTGGGAGACAGAATGCAGAAAACAAAGGTCATGAGGGTAGACCACAAAGAGTCGGAGAGACCCATTAAATGTGTATGAGAGAAATGGGTATGAGAGGAGTGGGGCTTCCCCTTAATCTGTGTACATGCCTGGGGTATACACCAAGAGACAGGTGAGGAAGAGGACCAAACTCAAAACTTAGTGTCACATTACAGAATCACAGAATTGTAAAGGTCAAAGGAGATCTTCACGCTTATCTAGTCCAACTATTCACAGCACTACCATACCCACCCCTAAATGATCCCTGGGTGCCACATCCAACATTGCCAGAGATGGTGACTCCACCACCTCCCTGGGCAACTTAATCCAATGCCCAGCCACTTTTTCAGTGAATAATTTTTTTATAATATCTAATCTGAGCCTCCCCAGTAGAACTTGAGGCCATTTCTTCTCATCCTATGGTTTGAAACATGGCAGAAGAGACTGATC